>JARFYF010000063.1:102058948-102069100 GCA_030265395.1 Rhina ancylostomus
CCACAGGAATAAGGGAAGACAAAGGAGTCGTGGGGGGGGGAGAAAGAAAAAGAAGGGAAGGAGTTACCGAAAGTTAGAGAAATCAATGTTGAGGCCTCAATAGTGGCCTCTTGCTTTGGACCAAAGTTGTTGGAAGCCATACTGATGGCTGTAGGAACCATTGTGGTGCAGTATTGATTTAACTTATTTCAAGTTTCTCAGTAGAAAACCTTTGACTTCTCCTCACTTTATCCCCTCCTCTAACGGCCACTCTACTGCCGTGTCCTCTGCTAAATTTGCTTCTGAATTTTTCTGACACTACATTGTATGTCCCAATTAAAGTCCAGCTGAAAATCAGAATGGTGAAATGTTGGCTGTGAGTCAATGGTGCATTAAAAAATGTGCAACAGCTACACTGCTCATGCACCATTTAAAGCCATAAATCGACAGTAGAAAGACTAAAACCAGCTTCACTTTCTGTTCACGCTCAGAAAATTACCACTTCCCATAAAGTCACTGTTGATTTATTCAGAGCATACTTACTTCAGACACAGGAAAAAAAATCACCTCATTCATGAAAGGACTGTGAGTTCACTGAAACAGCACTGCCAACAGTGTCTATTCCTGTAATTTTCTAGGCACTACTTAGATTATGCAGCCCAGATGTCCATTGTCGCACATCCGCTGTTTGCTCCTTTCACTGGAATCTGTCTCCCATAAATCTATGTTCTAACTCTTTATTCATGCCCTAGATTGTGGTACTTCTGTCAATGTAAAACAGAATAGTACAATTCATGAAGAATGCTTTGTAGTGCACTTTCATAACAGTGTGTGAAAATGATAGGAAATGCATGTAAGATATATGGGATGTTCTTGTATCATTCACAGGAAAGGTTTTATAAATCATGTACAAATAAAAAAAATCTATGGATCTCCTGCAAAATCACTGAAAATGATTTGCAATTTTAACTTTGGATGCACAGGCTTCAGGATGCAAAGATCCCTGAAATGGTTTTTTTTGAACTACAATATTGCTTTAACCATTTAAAAAATAGTGCTTTGGCTTTTGCCTAAAAGACAACTTGCTAACAGTGCTGTAACATTATTCTGTGACCCTCTGTGTTGATTTGTTTACCAAATTTAAAGATCAGAATGATTGTTCTGAGTATACCTCCCTCTATGAGAGTGAAGAGTCTAATTAAGTTTAGAGAATGTTTTTAGGTAATTTTTCAACCTCAAAGTTATAAAATTTAATCTTGAGTTAATGAACAGAATACTAAATATTGGAAGAATTTGGTAAATTTAATGAATATCATCATTAAAAAGGGTTATCTTTCAGTCATAATTGTGACTTCGTTGAATTGGATGCTTATGTAATGTAAAATAAGGTCAATTATTTCAGTCCATAAATTGTTAGCACTAAGGGTTACCTGGTGATGACCAACTTTATTTTTAAATAATGCCAAATAATGTAGATACTGGAAATTTGAAATTAAAACAGAAAACACACAGCAAGTCAGTTACAATCTATGAAGAGGGTAACAGAACTAGGATTTCTGATGAAACAAAAGATGGCAGATGCTGGAATCTGGATGAAAAAACACTATGATGCTGGAGGAACTCAGCAGGTCAGACAGCATCAATGGAGAAAAGCAATTTCCTGAAGAAGGGTCCTGACCCAAAATATTGACCGCCTGCTTTTCTCCATGGATGCTGCCTAGCCTGCTGAGTTACTCCAGCACCATAAGATTTCTGATGGATGTCTTTTCATCAAATTGACTGATGACAGTTCTGATAATGAGATCAGCAACCTGAAACTTCATTCTGTTTCTCTTCCCAAAAATGCTGCTTAACCTGAGAGCATCTGAACTTTTTTGCTTTTGGTATTAGTTCCATTATTGTAAATGTTATTGGAAGACTGTGTGAGGGACCATATGGTTAGGCATAAGTATACTGTTTCATACGCATTGTACTTGTTGGTTTTTATTTACTGAACATATATTGAATCATCAGCAGTGCACTGCCTAAAACTGAAACTATAAACACATTGTTGAGCCAAAGATCTTCTTTTGATAGTCTACTTAGTCAACAGTGCTCTGGAAAACAAGCATATTGAAACAGAGTGACAATGGTTAAGTACCTAAAACAAAATCATGTTACACTAAAATATGAGCTTGAAAACTAAACAACACTAGCTTGTGGTAAATGTTCCTCGTTCTGTGTGTTAAAGGTTGGCTGTTTAACTACATGATTCCAATGCACAATGAACTGGAAGGAAAAATGATATTGTGGAAGTATTCAGAATGTTTAAACAAACTATAAATTGGCATGCAGGTCCACAACCATAAACCTGAAGCTGTAAGTGGATACAGGAGCACAAAATAACTTCATACCACTGTTTTCTTTAATGAAAATACTTTTACTAAAAACCTGAACGAGAATGGATAACAATCAAGAGATCTTTAATCAATTACAGAGAGGAAACTGAAGACCTTAATTTTCCCTTGTTGTCATCCTGGGCTACACCTCTCTAGATAGGTATGAAATAGCCAGTCAAACTTCTAAATTGCAGAAACTTCAAGACAATTGTACCAAATTGACTGCATCCTTTACCAGACAAAGAAATAGGTCAATTACTGATTAATGTATCAACCACAAGAAACCATTAGCTGAGTTTGGAGAGAATAAGCAGTGTATGTACATAATCCAGTTATGAAAACCTGGAAACAAGCTAAAGTCATCAATAAAATTGATTCATCAAGATTATATATGGTTGAGACTGGGATCGGCCATTGGATGTGATGGAACTGAATCCATCTTTGACCTACAATTGAGTCATTGGAACAGGAAATATCAACTGCAGCACCAGAAGCACCAACAGCAACATCAACAGCGGGGAGCGTAACATCTACAGGAACAGTGATAACTAACAATGTATCACCAAAACAATGGACTGACTCATCTCAGAGAGGAGTGACTGCAGACAAGTCAACAAAATAGAGACATAATATTTCACAACCCTAGTGATATCAAGAAAAGAGTTTAAGATAAGTTTAAAATACATCCTACAAATAAAATATAGAAAAAGAGCTTTATTAAAAAAGAAAAAGGAATGTTTTATCATTGTGAATGTTAAATTATTGCAAAGTTTCAGAAGGAAGCATATTGTTAGATGTGTTCAATATTTTGTAAGCATCATATTATATTGCTCACAGATGCATTACAATTTATGTAATGAACACAGATTGTGTCATCAGCTAAAATCATGGCCTGAAGCTGGAAAAATAAGCACATTGTTGAGCCACAGATCTGAGTGTGCAAATTTAATTAACAAACAGTCTGATGGAAAACAAACAAGACGTAACAAAATTCCTTGCATTTTCTGTTTTAATTGAATCTGTATTTTAAGCCCAATAGGTCACCATGAAGGCAACTGCAAATAATATCAGGCCATATTTCACGAAAAGCCCACCACTTCTAAGTAAGTAAATTACCAATATGGATTTCATTTGTGAACCAATTACAATCCTCATACCATGACCAGCAAAATCTTTGTGGCATTGAAAATGTCCAGCATGTCATCAAATATGTGAATAATACAGATGAAAGTTATCTCATGCTTAAGTCTGAATGGATGATAAGAAATTGATGTGTGCATAATTGACAAGATGATAAAATTGTTCATGGGTGGATGTAATGATGAGTTTTATACAAAGGATTAAATAATGAAAACATTGGTTTGGTCAAACACAATGATGTAACTTATGTCACTTTTGTCTGTTCTGTCTCTGGAATAAACTATTTAATGAACTGACTCAAATCTTGCTTATTTCATTCTAACTCAGCCCACATTTAGGGAGATGGAAAGGAGCTTGCCTGTTTAAGACAGATGTTTGGCGCTGAAAGTTGTGATTGTTTCTTCTAGGGTCCTGCTGCTGCACCAGTAGATAGAGGCCGTGGGCAGCAGCTTCTGTGTGCCGCAGACAGTCACTCTGCTGATGTGAGTGCCTGCCACCACTGAACCTGAAGAATCTGTAGTGGATCCAGATTCATGACATCCATCAATATTCACCATGCAAGCTTGCACACGAGTTACAACCTTCAGGGGACAACTGCCAGTAAGAACAAAATAGCATGATAACCGAAGGTATCCAGTGTATTTGTAATGTACTGACTCTTAATCCTAATGAGATAAATATAATTTGGCTGTGAATTGGAAGTGCTAAAATCACTTAATTCTAATTTCCAGAATCAAAATAATAACTAATAAGATAAAAATCACTGCAATGAATTAGAAATAGAAGAAACCTTATTTCTGTACTGTTATCAGTGCAACTGGGGCAGAGATCATATCATGCAGGAGATGATTAAGTCATAGCAAATACTGTATCCAAAACTATTTTCAGTTGCTTTGGTCCTAGAGGGATCAGAGAGATATTTTCAGATTCATTTTCCCCTTAACTGGCTTTTACTTTTTGACCTTTTCTTGCCTCTCCCAAGAGATCACATGGCATCCTAAAAGGCAAGGATTCATAAGGAATGATAAATAAAAGCATTATAGCTGAGTGGACCAAGGCATATGCAAACAAACTAGCCAAATATCTGGAAGCTGAGAATTTTGGTTACTTAATCTTTCAAAAAAAGTGGCCAGAATTTATAGGGAAGAATATCATGTTCAATTGATCTGGCAATTGCAAAACAACTGTTATCAAGAAAGATTGCTTGATATTCTCAAAACATCATTTTGCCAGAACTATTGATCCATTCTCCAGTTAGCTTCATGTAAAACAAATTTTTACCCTTAACATCCAAGTGAGTTTCCTAATATTGCTTCACTGTTGAATTAGTTATCCATTATGAAGCTGCCACTAAATGTAATAAATAATAGCTCACACCCTTTTAACAATATGATTATTGTTAATAGTTGCTTATCAAGCTCTTTGGTCTGGAAAAATAAGAATTAAAAATGAAGGGTTAGAAGTACCAAAGTACATGTTTTCACATCACAGAGAGGTGGCAGGGGTCCGAACCAGTTTGGACAGACAGCTGAGAAGTTACTATCTACAATGCCCAAAAACTCTTATGTAGTGGATCAGACCTTCTGCACACAGTCATATGCATAGCTCATTCCTCTGCCATTTTCCAATATCTTGCATGCTCAAAATCATAAAGAAATGATTGTGCAGCTGATTTAGGGGAGGGGAGAAATACTTGTTGGGGAAGTTCAGTGTTTTAGGAGGAAAAAGAACTGGGGAAAAGATTGAGAGTAGAGAAGAGAATTGTGGATGGGGAAATTGGGTTGACGGTGGGAAGATTGACATGCTGTGGAGTATTGCAGAAGAAGGAGGTTGCGTGATAAGGATAAGGCATGCATGGCAAAAGGATTGTGAAGGGTGTTGGAGATTGATAGGGGATATGATCAAGGTATGTGAATATGTGGAGTGTAGATGATTGAAGGAGGAAGGGATGAAGGTGATCAGATGCTATGGAAGAGGTTGGGAATGCCGAGTGGTTGGGTATTGGGAAAATGAATAAGATCTAGTGAGGTCGTGGTGATCAGGGAGAAAGAAGGTAATCAGAGGAGAAATCTGGGGAGCAGTTCACGGGTCCTATAGCAGATGGGAAGAAGATCATAGGGGTGGTGAGACAAAATCCAAGGGATAATAATGACCTGCAGAGAGTGGCAAGGAGGATGATAGTACGCAGGGTCAAATAATGCAGATGAGGGAATAAAAGAGGAACTACCTCTCTGCAATCATGAAGAAGGCACACCAGTGGCTCGACTTCGTTAGAAGTTTAAGAAGATTTGGTATGTCACCAAAGACTCTTGCAAATTTCTAGAGATGTGGAGAACATTTTGACTCGTTACATCACAGCCTGGTATGGAGGCTCCAATGAACAGGATTGCAAGAGACTGCCAAAGGTTGTAGACTCAGCTAGCCCTCACCATTGAGGACATCTTCAAGAGGCAGTGACTCAAGAAGGCGGCATCTATCACTCAGGACCCTCACCATCCGGGACATGCCTACTTCTCGTTACCACCATTGGGGAGGAGGTACAGGAGCCTGAAGATCCATGGGCAACATTTCTGCAACAGCTTCTTCCCCTCTGCCATCAGCTTTCTGAATGGTCCATGAACCCATGAACACTACCTTGTTATTCCTTTTTGTTTGCACTATTTATTTATTTTGTAATTTATAGTAATTTTATGTCTTTGCACTTTACTACTGACACAAAACAACAATTTTCGCGTCATTTAAGTCATTGAAAATAAATCTGATTCTGACCTAAAGAATGATGAGGTCATGGACTATTGGCCAGTGGCTTTGTTAATGATAGTCCTTTAAATAACACTGGATTGCGCTGCAAGCTTTCAGTGCTGCCCATAAACCACAGAAACACAGTTAAAAATCATACAAATAGCATCAATCATACACTACATGTTGATTGCCTAGTAACCCCAGTGTGAAATCATGTCATATATACAGAGGGCTCAGATCAAATATTCATAATTGGAGTGCTTGCTCATTAAGTATCAAACCTCAGCTAGTGGTTGAGTTTTGGATAAAATGCATTAAATTGCTGTACCATGTGGGAAGAATTCTAGACCTGCTGAGTTTATGGCTTTCATGCACTGGATTACTGGACCATTTTAAAGATTTAGTTTTTTTTACTCTTCCCTACTAGCTCCTTTTTCTCTTTTATTCCAATAATTCTACCTCTCCATTTCCTTTTTCAACATCAAATCCCTCATTGTAATTCACTTTATTGCTCAGTTTAATCTTTAATTCTTTTGGCTGTTGTTAATTCCAGAGATCATCAATTTCCCAGAATGTCCTGTGTCTCTCCAGCAAATTCCATCAGGATATCTTTTTTTAAATGCAAAACGAACAAGCATCAACATACTGTGAAGAAGTTTAGAAATTATTCAGCTTGATTATCTTTAACCAGCAGTAAACTTTAACCAATTCAACTGTGAATCTATAGTCTGAGTGTAGCATTGGGATACTGTCTTAGTTCCTGAACATTTACTGTGATGAATTTGTCTAATCCTCAGTCACTTAACGGCTTAATAAAAATTCCAGAAAACAGATTTTCATATTCTGCTTACATATCCTTCTAAACGATGATACCTGATCAACATTTGAACCCTCAACTCACTAAATGTCTATACTGATAAGAAAGAACCCCTTGCTGATGAGGCTGTGGTGAAATTTTAAATCTATCAAGGAAAAGGAAAACTATTTTTATTTCATTGTCAGAAAGCTGAATGAAAATGTGCAGAAATAATGTGTGGGGCAAAAAAAAATGCAATGATCTCTCTTTGTGGTGTTGCATGGATTTACACTAAAGATTATTGACTTTTGACAAATGTACAGACATCAGCAGGATGCAGCCAGGAACAAATTTCAGGCAGTGACATTGGGACAAAAGAAATTGCACTCATCAGGGAAACAAGCAAGGAAACAGGTCAGAATTTAGACTTCTATTTTGTGGGATTCTTTCAATATATACATGGAGAATGATCGATAGAAAGGATTATGCCTAGAAATTTGATTGCCTAATACATTTTTCAGTGCTACACAACTGAAATTTGGATGCATAAATGAATATTTTTGGGTTGTTTCATGTACTCCAGAAATTCCACTGGCATCCTCAAGCATGAATTAACCTTGCAAGTCTGACAGGATTTCTGTGAGGTGCATTTTCTATGCAACATTCTTTTTGAAGTTTTGTGGGGAGAAGTTAGGCCAAATTGATCCAGGACTTCATTAGGCACTTTCAGGGCAATTAGATGTTGACAATGGAGTACTGGAAAGGGAATTCTGAAAGTGAAGTCCAGTCTTGCCTTTATTCCTTCAAGCTCACCTCACCAACATGGCACTAAGTTCTTATCTCTAATTTTGAACCAACCCCCTTGACCTTGGCCTGACCAATGAATCCCACGACCTGCTTCTCTGATCATGCTCCAAACCACCTATCTCATTACTGATCCTTAAACTTGCTTCCTTCCAAAGGCTCTCCATTATATTCACCCAGCTACTTACCTGTTCCACCATTCCTGGTCCTGATCTTGCTTGTAGAAATATTTAGTCTGAACTTAGCTGGCACACCCTCTTCCCTCTTCCATTCTCACCTGTCCTAATCTTGCTCGATTCCTATCACCCAACTTAGCCTCTGAAAGTATGAGATTTTTCTTTTAGTTGTACTCAATAACATGAACCCACTTAGACTCAGAACATCAAGGGAACACATGATTTTTGTACCAGTCAAGTTAAACAGAACTAAAGCATGGGACATAGTGTGTTGCAAAGCTAACTGCATTCTTCAGTTAATGGTGAACCCTAGTACCTTAAAGTAAGGGTCACATGTAACAGCTAATATACATAAACCACAAGCCAGTATGTATATATCACAGCATCGATCTAACTCACATTCTCTCCCACCCTGCTACTTACTCTGTCAGGCTTCCTAATCCCAGACTCTAACCCTCTGCCTTGGACCATTGGTCCTTTCTCCTCTCTGGTGCTACCACCCTCCCCCTCATCCCCCTAAACCCAGCATCAGTCTTGGGTAGCACATTATCGACAACAGAAATGTAGAATAACCCCTACTGAAGTTCCCAATGCAAGCCCCAGGCCATGTTTAAGTGCTGTTAGATTCATAAGGTGGAGAACACAGCATTTAATTTGTACACTGTAAAAGTCCATAATTTTCAATGAAACAAATGTTTTGTTTTGTTTTGTTTGTTAATTTTGTTCATTCAGATATTGCTGATGTTGCTGGCCTTGAACTGAGAAGGAAATGATGCTGGAGTTGGGTATGGGCCAACCAGGTAAGGATACAGGTATCCTTCTCTGAAGGACATTAGTGAACCAGATGAGTTTCACAGATACTATTTTAGAGTCCAGTTTTTCTTTTTAAATGACAGATATATTCAATTATTTATGTATAAATTCCCTAACTACCATAGTGAAATTCAAACTCACCTCTCTGGATCAATGGCCCAAAACTCTAGCTGCTAGTCCAGTAACCAAAGGCTGCACTACTGCACCTTATGGTGAATCGTAAATGCAGAGCAGGAAGAGAAGAGAAATTCCCTACTATTCTTTAAAATATATCATAGAATCCTTAAAATCCATTTGAGGATGCAGGCAGGACCTTGATTTAACATATCACAGAATCAGACTGATATATAGTGCATTTAACCTATTATACTGCCCAAAAATGGACTTTAAATTAAACCCACTTCCCAGTTCTTGTTTCATCAGCCAGGTGGTAATGGCCTTTCAAGTGCTAAAATTGCTTAATTTAATTAGGTAGATGTAAATTCCTCAGCTGCTGTGGTGAGATTTGAACTAAAACCTTCAGATTTTTAGATTCCATATTACTTGTCTAGAAATTTAACTGCTATGATATTGTAACTAGCTGCCTCTCAGCCTAGCTTTAAATCCCAATAGTGAAGCTTGAACTCACAAGCTTCTGACATGGAGACACAATGGAATTCATAATAAATCAGTTCTTAATTTTCTAAATGAAAGAAATTATAAGCTAGTTAACTAATCTAACATCAATGAAGAGGAAATTTCATTCAAAAAGCTACTAAAACTGTTTATTCAAAGATTCTGAAAATCATAGGGAACAGCAAACATCGTGTTATAACAGCATTTACGTCATGTCCTTTGCAACAAATTTGCCTCCAATTGTTTGTGATGCAACAATTCACATATTTCATTTCAATTACACTTTGGTAATGTAATCTTGGTATATTTTAAAGAGTATTTGGGCTGTCATTCACCATGAGCTGAGTGCAACCATTTCATTTTCTGCTTCAGTGGAAGTATTGTGCATTCAGCACACACCTGCAGTTCAAATCCTCTTTTGCTGGTTACTTGACTGGATTACTGGTCTTCTCTCCTTCCATAATGACACCCACCCCACACCCCGTGCAGCCACCCATAGGCCTGGATGGCACATCTTAACAACACTAAAATCAACTGTATTCATCCGGTGCATGAGACTTTCTAGCCTTCAGTGCTTTAGAGTAATGCAATCAAATTGGGCTCTGATTTAGAATAAGCTATCAAAGAACTCAAACAGGTAGGAGAACACTACAGAATAATTGATCCATTAACAATAAACAAACCATGATTAATTTATTAAAATTATAAA
>JARFYF010000063.1:102116746-102128290 GCA_030265395.1 Rhina ancylostomus
TGTTGGATAGGTACATGGAGCTGAGAAAAATAGAGGGCTATGGGTAAGCCTAGTAATTTCTAGGTTAGGGACATGTTTGACATAGCTTCGTGGGCCGAAGGCCTACATTGTGCTGTAGGTTCTATCTCTATCAATGGTGAGTCCATGGAAACAGCATAAACATGATTTATTTCAGTTTTGCATGATTTCCATGGATTTTCTAGGGCAATTGATCATGATGATACCTCCAAATATGAATGGCTGACTTGCATGAACCCAGGTGTAGGATTTCTGATTCAGAAATGAATACCAAAGTGACACTTTTAAAGGTGCACTCTCTTAAGGCAGGTGCTCCTAAAGAGATGGCTTTCATTTGTGAAGCACACTGGTGGTGCTCTTGAAAAATGCCTGCTGTAAAGATGTGCAGTGACCCATTTACAATAGAATGTCAGGTGTTAGAATATAGTTATCACTGAAAGTCACACCAGTAAATACCTTGCTAAAGATGATAATATTTTCTAAAGATTTCTGACACAGAATGAATGCATCACCTGTTTCAGTTTCATAGTGTGCATTTTCATGTTGATAGTAGTTGAGCAGTATTACCAACTAAAAGTTTGGCATTCTGGCAAATTGTAACTCAAGAAAAGATATCTAACTTCACAGGAAGAACATAAGGAGTTGGCTACCAACAGCTGCACAGATTTTTAAGCTGGTATCTAACATTGTTCAGCATTGAAACTTCATTTGACTTGACAGTAAATTTACAAAAGGATTGATGGAATGATTTTATTTTTCTGTCCGAAAGAAACGTTGTTCAGTACAAGTGATAATAATCACCAGTATTAGAAATACAGTTGCTGTAGGTTGTGGTTATGTAATGTGATATCTGTTTCATTCTGAGGTGTTCAAACTTTGACATTTATCAGTACAAATCAAATATCAGTGTAAAAAGGAATAAACAAATAAAAGCAAGCTTGAAAACAATTAAAGCCACAGAACATATATTCACTGAAGGTGCCAGGATTGATTGATAGAAGTAAATCTGTAGACATACTATTCAGAAACTAAAGAGTTTTTCAACCCAGGAAAGTGTCAAAAGAAAACTATAATAAACATCCAGATATTGAGGGCTTTCATGCTTCATGTGTACCAATAGTACATAAAGTACACTAGGTTAAATATTTCAAAGATGGAAGATATTATTAAGTTTCCCTGTGTGATATTCCCAAAAAACAATGTTTTCACTGGCATATCTTTTCATATTTTCTATTTACCTCAGGATCCCTTTCTGTTGATGTCAGTGTCTGGCATATGTGCAGGTCCTAATTAACTCCATGCAGATTGTCCTGTGGAGTTTCTCATCAGCAAGGGAAACACCTATAATAATGCCAAAGATATGAACATCATATTGAAGTTAAGGCCAACTTAATTTCCTTTGGGATTCAAACCAAGTATACCTTTGGCTCACATGATTTCCTTCTTTTTTTGCAATTTGGACACAAAGAACATTGTGTCATCAAATACAGGACGATGGCCATTTTCACAGTGTTCTCATGAATCATACTGGTAAAACAATATTAAAGCTTTGGAAGAATCAAATACATTATGTGATAATATCTCAGAGAAAGGAAAATAAACAATAGCAAATAATCTGACGGTCTCTCTCAATTGCCTTCATTTCCAGAGGTTATTAGATATACTTCTGTTACCCAAAAACAAAACACTAGAGATGTCAGAAATCTGAAATCAGAATAGAAAAAGTCAAAAATACTCAGTATGTCAGGCATTATCTGTGGAGCGAGAAACAGAGTTAATTTGACATCACCTCCTGCCAGACATGTTGTGCTGCCTTTCTGAGAACAGTAAGGACTGAAGTGGCAAGCAGAAAAGCCGATTACATTATGTGTACGTACCTCTATTTAACCACACAATTCTTTCCTTCTACTTCCACCATCTTGCTGGAGAGTAGGCCACTCAACCTCCCAAGCCTGTCCCACCACTCACTATGATCTTGGCTGATCTGCCCCAGGGCTCATCTCCTTTTTTGTGCCAATTCTCCATTGCCCTCAATTCCCAGATATTTCAAAAATTTATCTTCTTCCTTTCGAAGTACTCCCAATGATCTTGGCTTCACAACACTCCAGGGCGCAGAATTACTAAAATTCACTCCTCTCGGTTAGAAGTTCTTATGTATCTTAGCTTTAAATGTGACTGTATCCCTTTGTTCAAGGTTCTCCCACTAGTGGAAACTTCCTGGCATCTACCCTGTCATGCCCCTCAGGATCTTATATTTTTCAATAAGGTCACCTCTCATTCTTCTAAATTCCAAAGAACATAGATCTAATTTCTTAATTTCATGACTATCTCCAATGACGGTATATCCTTCTCTAAATAAAGGGACTAAAACTCCCTTTAGTATACCAAGTATGGCCTCGCCAGTATCCTATAGAATTGTAACAATACTTCCATATTTCTCAGCTTCAACCCTCTTGCAGTAAAGACTAACTTTCCTATTGCCTTCCTACCCATTTGCAGCACCTGCCTGCAAACTTCTTGTGATGTCGAGGAACACTTGAACCATTTCCTGCATGAAGCTGACCTTCTGGGCTACTAATCATTTACATGGGATTGAGAAGCAATGACTGACGGAGATTTCCTTTACCATATTTTTGAACTCTGTTCTTGTTCTTGGCACCCACAAGAGAAGAGAAGAAAGGAGGGAAAACATGGATGAAACAAACTCAGAATACATAAGGGCCAAATTACTTTATCCCAAGCTGAGCATGTGATCTCAACTGATATTGCAGTACTAGCTGAGATTGAGCCAACAGATAAACTTGCTGGGCCACTGCTGCCCTCAATTGGCAGTACATTTCCTGAGCAGCAAACAGGCTGCAGGTGCCCTGACTGAAGGTGGAATAATTCTGCAACTGACCTGGATTGACTTGAGATATCTGCCCTGAGTATATGTGCCAATCTGCAAATAGGACCTGGTGCTGTAGGTCTCCCTGGCAGCTTCCCTTTCATCTTATACTGCTTCAACCATGAGAAGCTCTAACTGATGTGACTTGTAAATAAACTTGCCATCGAGCATAAATTAAAATTACTCCACATAATTTGTTGCAAAGTTCTTAGTCCTGTTAAATATTACAGTAAATATAGAAAGGAAATATCTAATTTAAAGAAACCACCACTAAAAAAAGATACTGTAATTAGGGTGAAAAGAAAGAAAAAAAGTTACTGGGCCAAGGCACTTTATTTCATCTGTACACAGATTTTCCCTTCTCATTAGTTCTAGAGATCAAATTCCAGACAAAAGTAGCAATTATTTGCTTGCATCAAATGTAATGCCCTATTGGTGTTTCAGTATGAAATGAATTTCTCAGCCTTGCCGTATTTCTAATTTGAGATACAGTGCAGCTACCTTATATTTGCTCTAGGATGCACTACCTAGAATCCTCCTGACCCAATAGGTGGCTTGCACTAAAATAGGACGTGTGAGATCAGATGTGGCTGGCCAGTTCTATATACTTCACAATAGTTTCTCAGGAATTTATTCAACTCTGGAGTGAAGTTTTCTCAGCCCATTATAGCACAAGGTTCTTCGATGCTAGCTTGAGCAAAGGCTGTTTGGAGAGACAAGCAAAAATCACAAGAAGTGGAAAACCATGTTCATTAAATGCTAACTGAATATTCCTAAAAATAAATCCCAAAATTCCAGTGCACAAGAATACCTACTCAAAGGCAATTAAGATAGTAGTATAGGGCAATACAGTCACAATGTAGATCACAAACAGAAGGAAGCTAAATTATTGGGCCAAATTTTGCAGTCACTTGAAGTGAGAGTCCATTAGCAATTGCAAAGGAATAAATCAGGCAGAAATTTCCAAGACAGCCAATATGCAGTTAAACATGGAAATTAGATTTGTGTTACTCTGCTCCACAGAAAGTGTGTTGTGTTGTTGTCTCACTGAGACATGAGCACAAGGTGTCATGAAAATGTGAGATTTACCATTATATACCAATATCATCCCACAGATGTTTAGTGCTAGTCCATTCAAATGTAAAGGAATGAAACTCCACTTGTACTAATTTTCAATGCATGAGTCCAAATTGTTGCCAACCTCCTTGCTTGGAAAGTTAATACCTACAAGTGTGTGGGGAATCTCATTTCATCATATTTTAATTATTGTTAGAGACTGTTAAAAACTAAAAATACTTGTGAGTGTGTGTGTATATATATATATATATATATATATAAAATTTCTCCTTTATATCTTCTGTTTCTTATATATGATTTAATATGAAATTAAATATTCTACTTCTTGCTTCAGATTATTTGTTTCCTTTATATCCATTGTTTCCTGAACATGATTTTAGATATAATTAAATATTTTTCTTATACTTCTTCCTTCAAATTCTGTGTAACCCCATAAGGATAGTTAACTGTGATTGTGTAAAGAGACACACACATTCCAGGTCCTATGTGGAAGGAGTCACACTATTTTATGGCACTAATTACTGCAAATCTCTGGGTAAAATCTCATAGACTCACCTCCTTTTATTCCAATTCTGTGTGTTTTGAGGCCTATGTGGACCTGTAGGCACTGTCACAGGTGGGCAGGAGATACTTGACAGTGTGAGTGGATGGATAAATTGTGAGGCAGTGTGCAAGTGCTATATTTCATGGGCTTCCATGTGCTTCCAACAGAGACTTCAGGTTCTCTATATCATCCTGGACACTCATTCCCTATTTTGAACAGTTATTAGCCTGGGATCTCCAGGAGTCAGAGAGAATGTCACAGTTTCCACAGAGGCAATGGAGAACATCCATGAATCATTTATTTTGTTCTCCTGATAATCTCTTACCATGCCTGTTTCAGAAGTCTGGTGATGGTGGCCCATGCTACAGAGTTGACTGAGAGTGATCACTGCCAATGGAGATGTTGACCTGGGATGAGCTCATGAAAGTTCATCTATCCTGCCAATGGGTTTGGACAATTTTGGTGCATCAGTGGTATCCCTCCAGTGCTCTGAGCCCTGGTAGGTATTCCATATCACTGAAGCAGAGAAGATGGCAACAATCACTGCATCCCAGCAGACCATGAGCTTTGTACTGAGTTGAAAGTCTTATGAAAATCTTAACCTTCAAACAGGCTTTTCCTCAAACATTCAAGGACTGGTGTACTGGTGGCAGTGATGACTTTCATTATCGATGTTTACCTTCATTGAGAGGTAACTCCCAACATACGGAAAGTGTTCCATGCTTTGCAAGGCTTTGTCATGGACCTTTATTGTCAGGAATCAGAGTTGTTCCATAGGGGAAGAATGGTAGAGGACTCTTGCTTTGCAGATGCTTAGTGTAATTTCCATTTTCTCGTACACTTAAGTCAATACAATGATGGTAACTTGGATTTTGACCACGAAACATTGCAAACAAAAGCAACTGATAAACAATAAGGCCTCTTCAGCAGATGATTTCTCATTTCTAAAATTTGGTGAAGGAGAACTTCAGACACAAATTTGCAGACCCATCCTCCACAAATGGATAGAGAAGGGATTCCCTGCCATCTACCACAGGAAATGCAAAGGTCTTCCAAAACCCTCAGCTGCCTCCTCCCGTGGTGAAAGAGCTGCTTCCCAAATTGCAGTGGAGAAGCACAACGGACATGATAGAGTCATGGAGCTATACAGTACAGTACTGTCCCTTTGGTCCACCATGTCTATACCAGCCATCTGGAACCCATCTAAATTAATCCCATCTACCAGCACTTATTTTATAGTCAACTGTGCAATGGAAATTCAAGATTCTTCTTCAATGTTGTGAGAGTACCTGCCTCCATCACTCACTTTGATAGTATGTTCAACCAACTTCTGTATGAAAACATTCTTCCTCATATCCTCTCTAGTCTTCTTAGTCCTCACCTTAAACCTGTGCCATCTGGGCTGAGGCAGCTCTGCGATGAGGGAAAAGTTTCTTAATATGTACCCTGTCTATTCCTCATATAATTTTATAGACCTCTACCAGCCCCGCCCTCACCACCTGCATCCTCAGTCTCCTCTGCTTAAAGGAAAATGAACCCAGCCTATCCAGTCTCTCCTCATAAATTAAAAATGCCATCCTGGTAAATCTCCTTTGAATCGTCTCTTAGTGAAGTCACACCCATCCAAAAGTGTCGTGACCAGAATTGTACACAATATTTGAGCTGTGGCTTAATCAATGTTTTATATCAAGACCTATCTACAGTTATATTCTGTACTCTGGCTGATTAAGGTAAGCATTCTACACTGGTCTATCTACCTGTGCTGCCACCATTAGGGATTCTTGGACCTAAACACCAAGGTCCCTTTGTTCCTCAATACTACTTAGGGCTTTTCTTTTCATGGTGTATTTCCTACCCTTAATTGTCATCGCAAAATGGATCAGCCACGCTTATCAGGATTAAATTCTATCTTCCATTGTCCTACCCAACTTACCATCTGATGAATATCATTCTTGCAGCCTAAGACTGTCCTCCTACCAATAACACTGCCACTTTTTGATCTTGAGCACACAAACATTCCAAGAGGAGTGCAGGGAGCAGCACTAATCATTATACATTGCCTTTTTCATCTCCTAAGGTCTTTGACAGTGTCAATTGAGAGGAATTATGGAGCAGCTTTTTCAAATGTAGTTGCCCTTAGCAAGTCACCTCCATTCCATATCTGCAACATGATAGCATGCAGTCTTCAGTTCTAACTAACCTAATCTCAGGAGTCAAGCAAGGCTGTGTTATTGTTCTAGCACTTTTCCTATTCTTTCTCATTGAAATGATGCACTTGATCTCCAACGAGCTCCTTACTAGAATCGAACTAACCTACAGAATGAATAGAAACTGGTCAGCCTCCATTGCCTCTAAACCAATGTCACTCCAAAGACAAATCTTTCGTTTTTTTTGTAATGTTAGGTGACATCGTAAAGTTAGAAGAAAATCTAAGGAGGCGGGTGTATCAGGAGTTTGGCCACCTTGAGAATTTGGAGCATATTGCAGCAAATCTACCTCATAGAGTATTTAATTCTGCTGTGGAATTCAGTATACACAGGACAAATTTCCAAACAGCACACAGAGTTGTCAATATGCCATTTTCTTTGTGAATTGCAGACCTTTCACTATTTCAGTTTCACAGAGAAGGACACTGATTGATAAGACTCACAATGATAAGAGACCTGTGTTTATTTATGATGTTTTATGTGCATTTTCCAAATCCTTTAGTGAAATCCTGAACAGTACTTTCTTTAAGGAAGTAGACAGACACTTTTTGGGCAGATTTTTCAAAGGTTGTTCAACAGCAACATTTGTGTTAAGGATATGCCAAACTTCCACAGATGGACCATGGAGCTGACAACTTGCAGATCTAAAGAAAAAATGAAGACCCTGACATTATATTAACCTTCATGGGAACAGAGAATCAGTGACCTTGATGCTTGCTGTAAAACATGATGTCTAGCCAAGAAAAATAGAAGGGACAGCCAAGTAGCTGGCATTTCAAAATCTCAAGGACTTTACCCTGCAAGACTTATTTTCCATATTCATTGTATTATTGAGGGCTTTGTGAAACTAAATGAAGAACAAATGTTCTCAGTATCAGTACAATAAAATTGCTCAACATTTAAGTATACCATACACATCTAACAATGATGCTGATGAACAATTAACTTTTGGCATGTCCTCAATAGCAGGCCATGAGTTGGGTTGATAACTTGAGGAATTCCAGGAATTGGAACAGGGTGACTATTAAACTTGGTAGAAGAATGGGATATTTCTCTCATGTAGCAAAGCATATAGTTACAGCTGGAATATGCTCTTGCTCATTTCATTCCTTTCATTTTCATTGATGGGATTTTTATCAGCTGGCACATGAGCTCAATGATTTGCCATTTCCAATAATTCAGGATGGAAAATGATTCAACAATATCATTAATCTTAATCTATCTCTTTACCTCTGCCCTAAGAGAACATTGTCTCTGCTTAAGAAGGTTCGCCTTGCAGACCAGAAGCAGGCATGGGCATCACCTTTCACATTCTTTGGTGATGTTTAATTTACCAGCCAAAATGAATAGTTAGCTGCACAGCAGACTCAATAGATCATCTTACTTGGTTAACAAATGCAGGCTTAGTAAAATAAGTATTATCAGGCTTTGTCATATCAAATGTGTTGATTCTCATTCCTTTATCACCCATTTGAGTGCAATAGCCCATTAGAAAAGATTGAGCAACTTTTCTGACCATTTTTTTGCCTTAAGTGCAATTAGGATGATATTTAGGATTCTTTTTATTTTTAAGGGGGATATAGGTGTCACTGGCAAAGCCAGCATTTAATATCCACACCTGACTTCCCTTGAGTGATGAGCATGTACCAACTTCAAAATAATCTAGCACTGAAGGAAATCATCAACCTGAAATGAGACCACCACAACCAAACCTGCTCAAACAGTTCATATGCGATAAATATATATAATGTCCAGTAGGTTACCTATAATGATCAACCTCAAATGATGTAATTAATCTGGGAAGTTCAAAACAATAAAGAAAAGCATCCTGATACACTAAGGTAAAAATATAAATGTCATATTTTGTAGGACCCTGACAAAACATATGTGATGTTGGTCTATATTTATACAATAGTGCATGAAGGAATGTTTTGTTGTATTTTTAAGGACAACCCCATTGACTTTAGCCATTTGGTCTTTTGATCATCTCTCATGAAATACAGGAAAGCTGTTTTTCCAACAAATGTGTAAAGTGCACCTTTGCAATTTTCTACATGAGAATATGTTAGTCAATCAATAAGAAACAGTTACCACCACTTCCCACCTCCTCTCTCCCTCCATCCAAACCCCCAACCTTAGGACTAGATTAAAACATGGTTATAGTACAATGTACGGGACTAGAGCAGGTGTGCACAGAAAAATTCATCCTTTGATTTACTTTAAGGATGAGAGAAGGAACTATTAACAGATCCCTGAAATTCCTTGGAGCAACAGGACAATTATCTTTTATATATTATATGTGAGGAAATAAGCTTTTGACTTTCACAATCAGTATATCTGTGCTTACTTGGAATGAAAACTCTCAAGGTTTGCTGTTATAGGGTGAAGGCTTTGCAGTGACATTGAGGTCCAAGGGATCTGAATGTTCCAATGCACTGTAAGTTGGGCCAAAGATCCACACTCCGTATCCATAATGGACCAGTTCTTCTGATTATGTTCCCCTTGGGATTGCCATTTTTATAGATGTAACCAAATGGAATTTTTAAAAAATATTTACAGTTTTGGAATATTTTTTAAAAATTATAATAATTTTTGGCACTAACAGTTTGTAATAATTTGTGCATGTTAAAATGTTCAATCTTTGATGGTTTTGACAGGTGGTAAGCATCTCTGCAAAGTTTCACCTGCTCTTATCAAGGGCATAATCTATCAGTTATGCCTAGAAAGGCCATGTGTTCCACTGAGTCTCACCAATCAGTTCTGAATCTGCTTCCTGACAGAAGACCATGCCAGACAGCCTGCTGTGGGTAAAAATAGGCTTCGAAGATGGACGATTAGTGAGCTCAAGTAGCTTAGTGTCCAGCAGAAGATCTGGATCAGCACGTAAGCAAGCTACCTGCTTCATTAATGACTCTAAATGCATCAGATCGCTAGCCTGAGCCTGTATAGATTGACATCAACATCCAGATGCTGGAACCCCTAGAAGCAACTGTTGGAATCATTAAAGAGCCTTCCCTTTGCTCTCACTGAGACATTGAAAAAAGTAACAATTGCTGAGCACCTGAGCAACGTTTTGTCACAATTAACCAAGAGATCTCCAAGATCTTAAGTATTGCATAAAAACAGAAGGTGAAATTTTGAGAAATCAATGTTCAGTAAACAAGCAGAATATGAGGAATGTCTGTTATTGATTTCTGGAAATTTTGCTTAATTTTTTCATTACCATCTTTTGTAGTTGTGTTCTTGATTATGTAGCAGCCATTGATTTGGGGAGATAACACTCCTATTTCTAGGAAATGCTTTTTAAATACAATTATGCTGGATGTTTCAAATGCTGCATCATTAGGTAGATTTTCTTTAGTTCCTTTTCAAGAGAGAGTAAAGCAGATGAAGCTAATAACAGGAAAAGAAGTCATGAATGAATTGCAACCAAGCTGTGAATGATTGAGTAAAATTTAGTAGCAGTTTTAGTATGCTCCATACTAGACATCTGTACAATCTGATGGAACTGACTGAGGTAGTGCAAAAAAATGAAGGAACTTAAAACATAATTTACACCAGTAACACTCAATTTCAAGTTCTTGTCTTGGTTCAGAGTCAATGCACCCAAGGCAATCCCAAATTTTCAGGTGCAGTAGCACCTTGATCAGATTAATCATAGGGTCATGCAGTATGGAAACAGGCCATTCAGCCCACAATATCCTTGCTGCCTAGTGGGCACCCCATCTATATTAATCCCACGTTCCAGCACCTGGCCCATAAACTTCTATACCTAGGTGATTCAAGAGCTCATCTAGAATCTAATTAAGTACTGTCAGAGTTTCTGCTTCGACCACTCACTCAGGCAGTGTGCACAAGCTACTTACCACTCTCTGGATGAAAAGGTCTCCTAAATCTCTTACCCCCTTACCCTAAATCTATGTCCTCTAGTTTTACCAACCTCTGATATGAGGAAAAAGTTTCCAGTAGTGTACTGTATCTATACCCCTCATAATTTTATACACCTTCATATATCCCTTCTTAACCGTGTCTGCTCCAGGGAAAACAAATCTAGCTCTTCCAGTTTCTCTTCATAACTGAAACACTACATCTCAAGAAATATCCTGGTGAATCTCTTCTGCACCCTGTCCAGCAATATCTCATCTTTCCTCTCGTGTGGTGACCAGAACTTTGTGCAGTAGTCCAGTTGAGGCCTCACCAAAGTTTTATTATATTGGGGCATAACTTCCCTACTCTTGTATTCAATGCCCAGACTAATGAAGGCCAGTATCTCATATGGCTTTTTAGCCACATTTTCTATCTGCACGGCCACTTTCAAAGTTCTTTGGATCTTCTGGTTCTCAATACTACCTAGAACCTTACCATTCATGGTGTATGTCCCAACCTCATTAATGCTTCCAAAATGCACCACCTCACATTTATCCAGATTAAATTACATCTGATTTACTTCAGCCCATTCCACTAAGACAGCAATATCTCCCTGCAGCCTAGCACTACCATCCAGACTATTAACAACTCTACCAATCTTCAAGTCATCTGTGAACTTACAGATCATGCCTTCTATATCCACATACCGATCATTCACATATATTACAAACAGCAAGAGTCCCAGGACTATCTCTGTGGAACACCACTTGTCACAAGTGTTCAATCACAAATACAAACCTCGACCATCACCCTCTGTCTTCTAATGCCAAGCCTACGTGACTGCTTTGAGACAGTGGATTGGTCCACGTTCAAAGACTCAGCTGCCAGCCTTGATGAGTATGCCACCACCATCACAGACTTTATCAGCAAGTGTGTGGAGGACT
>JARFYF010000063.1:102236511-102247041 GCA_030265395.1 Rhina ancylostomus
TGGAATTGTGGTAAAAATGGTAACTTTTCTTTGTTCCAGAATACAATGGTCTGCAGTTTGTAACAAGTTCTATAGCAACATCAGTTCCCTGAAGGAATTTGAGATAAGTTCCTTGCATTCGAAAAGATCTTTGCAGATGAACTCATCATTACCTCAACAATATGCCTTCCTTGAAAATGAGGCATGGTTTGACTTAAATGAAGATGAACCTTTTTTTGACTATGGCTTCTGCACAAATGTGGTTGATGTGATCTGTAATCCAAAGGCGGATGACTTCAATCCATGTGAAGACATTGTGGGGAAAGACATTCTGAGGGTTATAATATGGCTGATGAATATTCTTGCTATTGTTGGGAACATTGCTGTTCTCATAGTCTTATTAACCAGTCGCTATAAACTTACAGTCCCACGATTTCTCATGTGTAACCTGGCCTTTTCTGACTTTTGCATGGGTCTTTATTTGTTGCTTATTGCTTCTGTAGATATCCAAACAAAAGGTCAGTACTATAATTATGCCATAGACTGGCAGACTGGTGCTGGCTGTGCATCTGCTGGGTTCTTCACTATCTTTGCCAGCGAACTCTCAGTGTACACACTGACTGCAATCACCCTGGAAAGATGGCATACTATAACTTATGCCATGCAGTTGGACAGAAAACTCCGCCTGAGGCATGCCATTGTGATTATGATTGGTGGCTGGATGTTTTCATTTACTGTTGCAGTGCTACCTCTTATAGGAATCAGTACTTATAGGAAGGTTCGCATCTGCCTCCCAATGGACATTAATTCCCCAGTCTCTCAAGCTTATATTATTTTCATTTTGATTTTAAATGTTATTGCATTTTTACTTATTTGTTTCTGCTACATTAAAATCTATTTAACAGTTCGAAATCCCAACTTTATTTCTACAAATAGTGATACAAAAATTGCTAAACGCATGGCTGTGTTAATCTTTACAGATTTCATTTGCATGTCACCAATATCTTTCTTTGCTATTTCAGCAGCTCTAAAAGTTCCTTTTATCACTGTGTCCAATTCCAAGATTCTCCTGGTTCTGTTTTACCCAATCAATTCTTGCGCCAATCCCTTCCTGTACGCAATTTTCACCAAGACATTTCGCCGAGATTTCTATATTCTTTTAAGCAGGTTTGGCTGCTGTGAAATGAAAGCACAGCTCTACAGAACAGAAACAACATCATCAATTCACAATTCCAATGTGAGAAATGGTACTTTGGCCACTGCATCGCAGTTTGGTCAAGGGATGGCTTACACAGAGCTTCTGGTAGCCAATAATCGCCGGCAGCATGAAACTCAATCCCAGTTCTCAAGAGTATCATCAAACAGTTAGGGGAATCTATATTATTACAAGATGACCTCCCTGATGTGAATGTGTTCTGTTAGCCTATAAGTAATCCAGTTTCTGGAGGATCTCTAGCACCCTCTTGATAAAATATCAACATTTATTTTATCTATCCTACATACCAAGAACCCAAGCCTTTGGCTAATAAAAATTTAATACATCTTTGCAAATGAACATTCACCACGAATTTGTGGCTAATTTTACAGGGATGAACAGTGGTTGTACAATATGGGATTAGCATTAGCTAACTGAAGGCTCGCAATTGTTGTAGATTCCTAAGTGATTCAAGTAATCTTCAAAGACCCTTTTGTGCAAAAGGTTATTACTCTCATAAATGCACTTGAGTTACTTTCTTAACTTAAGATCTGTTAAAGAGTTTACCAGATTTCATTGTTATTTATGCAGTCTTAATGTAAAATTGTTATGTTATTGTATGTATTTGGAAAAAAATCCTCCTTAATATAAATTGGCTTATCTGTTCCAGAGGTTGAATGTTTAAAACTCCTGCTTCAGGAAAATTTGTTACAATGGCATCAATTAAACAATATATTCTCAATAGTGATGACTTAATCTTCAATCAACATTGAATACATGATCCTTATTTTAAAATGAAGTCAGTAATCAACTGTCAACATTGTGTTCTATTGTATAAATCTCAGTAAAAAAAATTCTATTATTAATGAATGCAGGTGTTACATTTTGCTTTAGAATTTCTAGAGAGGGAGAGAAAATCAGAAAGGATGCTTGCTCTTGATTTCAATCTTACAGATTTAAAATAACAGGATTGTAGTCAAGAGTAATTTGGGAGAAGGTAGCTTGTCTTCGGGGATCTCTTGGAAATATTCAGAAGTAGAAAGGTATAAGATAGAAAATAAATGAAAATGTTATTAGTAGATTTTTTACTTAAATTATAGAATAACATTTGCTTTATATATGTTTTGCAAACAGATAAAACTTAATAGTTGAAAAGATTGGGATTTTCTTTGAATTGCCCACAACTTGACTTTGTTTCTGTTGATTGAGATATTTGATCAACACCATGGGTACCTGTGGTGATAATAAAGAACTACATTGTCTTTGAGAATGTTGGTGTAAATATTATGCCTGGGGATTTATAAAGCAGTGCAGCGGATGGGAAAAATTGGTGGTTTGGCTTATGCTGTGCAGAATCACAGATTTAACAGATCTGAGTCATGCACCTATGCTTTTTCACGCAGGCTCATAGTGAGGCAGCTAAGTACTAGTGCATCCCAACACTATATTACACTTTTATTACTTTTAAATATTTATTACTTGTTGTAAGGGACCACTAAGGAGCACTAGATATCATATTGCACACTATGGACCATTTAATCCTGTTACCATTACTCTAACTGATGCTTTCCTTGGATTTCAAATCTCTTTATCTCCCCGATCTTTTTCTTTCTCTAACAATCTTGAAGTATTAAAGCACATTCATATTAGCAGATTATTTCTGCATCTTAATTTATTTCTATTTCACTCTTGTGGATGACCTTTATTATTAGTGTTGATTTTGAACCCCACTTTGTCAAATGTTAATAATTCTGCTCTAGAAAGTGAATTAGCCAGAAAAACAAGAAAGGAATTGTCTAGAAAATAATTAATCAAAACAGATTTATGGCTCATTGCTGGTAGCATACAGGAACCAAGTCAGCATACCATTCTTTTTACCCAAAGAAGCGAGTTAAATCTTCAACAAGCTCTGTTGCTAAGGGGACAATTCACAGTGGTCCTGAATTATTTGAAATAAGATTCAGATCTGATAACCTGTCTGTCCTGGATTGGATGATGTCAGCCAAAAAGGGAGAAAGATAGATAACCTCTGTTTTTCTAAGCTAGCTGTCCAGTCATGATCACTATTCAGGGGCCTTTATGCATGTGGATAATTATCAATGAGAACTGGATTGCCCGTGGTGCTGTTTCCATTCCGTTGAACTTGTCTACTGGAAATCTACTGCTATGCTTTTATTTCCCTAGTTTCATTTAATTATGTAGCACCAGGGCAGTTATCCAGAAATAATATGCAATACAGTCTGAAACAATGGATCTTGAGGTGAATAAGAGGCAGTTAGATTTCTGGCAGTTGGTCTAATGTTGTCATGTATGCTGTCCACCATTTTTCCCCACTGCTTATGAAGACACTCTGCAGTAAAAATAAATGGCTTCCCCCAGCAGGAGGCCAAGGCTACAAAAGCAGGGCTATGCTTTCAAAAGCAATTGTATGCCAAGAGGTGTACTCACTTGTGATTTCTCTCTGACATTTAATACTGAGTAACTCAAAGTGATCAAACGCGGAAACTATGACAGCATAAAAATAAAACTGGTTGAATCCAACACTGAGAACATTCAATATAATTTTTGAAAAACTGTATTTTGTGTAAGGACAAACTCCACAAGTGGGAATATCAGTTAATCCCTTCTATTAAGTACTCCATCAATAACTTATGTAAGTTTTATTAGGAGTCAAGTCTTGGGACTGCATAAAAGACTAAAATAATGTTATTATTTAAATCTATTTTTAAACAGGATTCCTGATAAATCTGTATAATTCTTTTTCTACTAATACCTGATATAACTCACTAACCCTGAAGAAAACTCTGATGTCAGCGATTTGGACTGGTGACCCTGCAGGGATCTGATTATTAGCATTTTATTCAAGGATATGCCTCATGTTTATAATGGGAAAACTAATTCACACTTGAAATACTGAGAACATGATCAGGTTATTTAAGCAGATCACATGTTAAACCTTGCTATGTCACACTCAACAGAGGTGGAATCAAGATTGTTCACAAATATCTATTGTTGTTTGATGATGTCCTTTACAACAGGTTACCATGTCCTCCTGGGACAAATTTATCCCAAGAATTGTCTTCATCATGTCAAAACCTTTTTTGGTACTGAATAAATGATGGGGGTTACCTAAATGGGGTTGTATTAAATGAATTAATCAAAGTCAAAATTGAAATGAGAATATGAGAGAAGGATCTAAATCATTAGATTCCCAAGCAGTTATAATTAGCAAACATATTTTTATTCTCTTTCTCTTGAACAGAATTTCTAATCCCATAGTTGCATTCTGATTGATTGACTCCTGATGTCTTACATGACATTATCCTGATAAGTATGAAGGTTTGATAGACAATGTATTAAAATACAAATTGATGAATTGCCCACAAACCTCAAAAGATCTGCTTATGAAGACTGGCAAATCAGAACACCTTGAAAGTGTTGACAAACAGCTCAGGTGTGCTACTGTTCCCCTAATAATTTTTTTTCCCAGAATGGACAAAGCATTCCATGCAATAGTTTTACTTACCTTAAAAAATGCATGTAAGACCAAGGAATTTATTGACAATGAGTGCTGACTTTCTCAGCTTCCTGATGTCAACAAAACTGGTTTTAGTTTTGTCAATCAATGAGATGTCAGTGACAAAATCTTTGTGACATCTTTGTTTAGATTATCTTGAGTTTTCTGGACTATTTATGTCCATCTATCAAATGTGTAAATATATTGATGCATCGTGCTTTTGTCTTGTCATTGAATTATCATTCAGTGAAAGTATATCAAATAAAATGAAAGCATGTTGAAAGCAATTAAACTGGAAACCAATGTGAGAAATTGTGCAAGAGTTAAAAAGAAAGCTGGTAAACATCTATGTAAATATCCTGAATGCTTCCTAATGTCAGTGTTACATCATTATATGGCACTTCTGTGAAGTGCTATTCTCTGTGTTTGAACATAGAGTACCTTTTATAATCATTTGTGTGTCAGTTGTTGTGTTTTTCCAATCCTAATGGTAGGTGCTATTTTGAAATAGCACAACCTTTGACCAATCAGCAGTGACACCCACAGGAAACCAGAGCACCTGGAGGAAACCCACAAAGACACGTTATGCTAACTGCTACACTACCGTGCCTCTAATCTCTTCCACTCTATCTTATATCCATACTTGCAAATCTTAGTTCCTCATCTTCCACTCTTATCAGATCCCAGATTTGCCATCTGCAATTTCTGCCATCTAGCAATTAATCCCACTGCAAAATGCATCTCGCCCTGTGTTGTTCCAGTGTGACAGCCTGCTTCACTCTACCACAACTTCAAAAACCTGTAGCCTTTCCTCTGCCTTTCAACATAAAAGCATGGGATGCACCTTCACAAGTACATGCACGCACACATAAGTACATGCACACATGTACAAGCACATGCACAATGCCGTTGGGCAGCATCTATATCTTATTTATTGTAACATAATTTCTTACAAATATCTGCAAATAATAGCTCCTAAGCAAACATCTTAGGCTGAAGTAAACTGTTCACAATCTGAAAGTTCTATTTAACCTTGAACTGAACATTTGAGCTCCATATTGTCTCTATCTCAGAGATAGTACATTTTCACATACGTGTTCTTGCTCAGTCCTTGTGCTATTGAAAACCTGCTCCCACATCTTTCTCATGTCACATTTGACGATTCCAATTCTCTTCTCACTGACTTCCCATCCTCAAAATTCTGAGTATCCAGGCATCCAAGCATCCAAGATTTTGTTGGCTGTATTCCAACTGTTCCAGTTCTAATTTGCCCATCAGTATAACTCTTCCTGAATTACACTGGATACTGGTCCCACAAAATCTCAAACTTCTCAGTTTCATCTATCTATCCAACTTTATTCTTGGACTCTGACTCCTTTAATTCCTTCAACATTTTGTCCCATGACTGAGAACCACCTTGTGCTTCATGGTCTGCAGTTTGGGCCTTAATCTTCTTCATCTCTTTTTCCTTCATTAAAATCCCTTTAAAGTCCCTTTTTAAAACCCACCCACTGTCACTAAGATGCAGATTATTCCTTTTAACATTTCCATCTGTGACACGGTCTTTATTTTCCACAGATGACACCTCTGTGAAATGCTGCAATTTCAATTTTTTTTCAGGACTGCTGTGTAAACCTTGTGTGCCACCCATCCTGCACCATTATTCAATACAATAGTTAATGTAGTTATCCACTTTCCCATCCAATCCTCAAGAGAACAAAACTATATCAGTCTCTGGCTTGAATGGGCTCAGTAATTGAGCATTTTCGGTTCACAAGGGAGGAGAATTCCAAAACTGAATAACCCTCCAAGTAAAACAGTATCTCCTCAGCTCAGTCCTAAATAGCCTTGTCCCAAAACAATGGCTTTGCGGACTTAACAAACATGCAATAAAATAAGCAAAAGGATGTCATATAAATTTGTGTTCAAAAACATTGTACTTCTTGTATTATAGTACAGAATGGATATCAGAATTTATATCAGACATGAATTAATATGTTACTACAAAATGAATTAATTTAACTGGATTGAGGAAAACCAATGTAACTTAAGAATCCTCACAAATGTATTTGCAACAAGCAAAGGCCAGGTCTAGGTCATCCATTTGGCCAGGGTTCCACAGGCTAGTACAAACTGAAACACATGTTGCACTCAAATCACACATAAAATTGATTCATTGAGGTTGAGAAGGTTACAGGAGGTGATGAAAAATCTGATGTTGACTGAAAATCTTCATCAGCATTTGTATGAATGTTAAAATGGTATTACAAGAATGTTTTCAATGACCAAATTATAAATACTGTCACAAAGTTACGTCACCATTCCCTTTATAGCAGCAAAAATCAAATTATACTAATTTGCTAACTCTGGCAAAACAAATTATAGTCTGAGATATTTATAACATCAAGGAATATGTTACTCGTGTAAAAGCACCAGCACACCTTGTGCAACAGAATGACCCCTGTTTTATACAACTACAAGATGCAAAACAAACTAATGCCAGATTTTAACACTCCTTAATGTATTCACATCCCGGAAATACTTTAGTGGTGCAACATTGCTGTGCGTCACATCAATGATTTTTATCTAAAACCAAATTGCTTAATTGTATCTTTTGTGCAGGCTTGCTACACTTCCACAAATTCTATTCCAGTCCTCTATGTGTAGTGGGCATGTTCAATAACATTAAATGGTGTGCAACACAGATTTTGACATTACTTTTACAAACATTATCTAGAGAATCAAGGCCTGAGTATGGTGCAGGCCACCCATCCAAAATCAGGTCTTAACTAGAAGTTTGAAACTTGCTTTAGCAGTATTTAAAGAGGGCCAACATTACCTAGTCCAGTAGCCATCGAGTCAAAGGAGTCCATTGTCTTGCTGGTATGTCCTTTCAAATTTTGCTCGACAATTGCATGCTCCACACCTGCCCACTTCAAATATCCATTGACTGACCCCATCCTCCCATACCCAGTCCTCTGTGAGACTACATTCTGATCAAAACAGGCCATCCCCACCCCAGAAACTGATGACCAAAAATTGACCCCATCTCCTATGCATTCCCCCCACCCCCACACACAGATTCTGTCTTGATTGCATGTCTGACAATTGCTGGAATCCAATCTTATCGCATATTGGCCAAACCAACATCAATTTTTTTTTGCAACATCAGTAATACATAGAGGAAACCCCCTCCATTTAAGGTTCCTTTGGCTTTTCCCAAACATGTTCTTGCTCAATCCTTAAATTTTCATATTAGGAAGCCCCCCTCCCACCATCCCACCCCTCCCCCTATGCACCACCACTTTCTCATTCCTTTCCCTGCACAAAAGAATATTTAGACTCAGCTTCAAATAAATTTCACAGTATATTACAGATATTCAAAGAATTGAAAAGTGGGTGATCAGCTTTTAACAGAGTACATAGTGTGTAATGCAGTATATTCAGCTTATTATACTGTTTACCAGACCAGCAGGGAATGATTGGTGCCTACATTAACCATCTGCTAACTGAGAATAAAAGATTAAAAGTTCCCTTCCATGGGGTACTATAACATTATCACTACTGACAACCTTCACCAGCTTTGCTGTTATGGCATTCCACATGACTTCAACTTGAGACTTTTTTCTCCCCTGTGATCTACACTTTGTAATGGCCAGCTCAAGTGTTAACCAGTAACACAATCTTTTCCTTGAGCAACCTGAAGGATTAATTGTGCTACACATAGCTCTTGCAGTCATTTTAGAATAACATTTTCACTATGCAACTTAGCTCAAATTGAAAATATTTGAATACCCTTTTAACATGATAATCAGTCCCTAAAGATTGCCACAACAGTTATGTTCTAGGCACATTATGCTCCAATCTTCCTTAAAATCAACATCACGACTACTCATGTGAGCAGATCTTGTGCCCTTTTTTTTCCAGAATGCACCAGTACAAATGCAATTTCAAAATAAATATTACAAAACCCCAAAATTTTGCCACAATGTTATCACAATTTGGGAAGAAGAGAGATTATACATTCTATCAGGCTAACAGTTAAACTATTTAATTTATTTGTCTTTAAAGACTTAAATGAACATCGCAAACAACAGCGCCATAAACTTCAGATCATTCCACTAACGAGTAATTATAGGAATGGTCTGCTCCAACTCAAGCACGAAACACCCTGCTTCTATTTTGTAATTTCTACATATTTCTATAAATTAATTTGTCAGAATCTCCCAACGTCAGAAATATTTATGATGGAGGAAGGGAAGGAAAATCAACCTTGTGCTTCAATGGTAATCACCTAGGGCAACTAACTGCCCAACAAATCTACTTTGGGGAAATTTTGTAATGTCTGTGACTTCATTCTCCCGTCTCTTCTTCCTTCCCATCCCACTTCTGGCTCCAATGCTAGGTTGGCACAAGATGCAGGATGATGTCCATCACAAACAGACAGAAAAGAACCCTGTGAAATGCTATTAACTGTAACTTCCAGTTTGTTCTGTCCTTTCTAAGCTAGTTTGTATCGATGGAAAAATGCATCTACACTTCCATTAAATCATTGATATGACATGCTCGTTGCTTGTTTTGCTAATTTTGTTTTGCTAATTTGATGCTGCATTCTCTATTAATGGTGATTTTTTGTTAGAACATAAGAAAAAGGAGCAGGAGTAGGTCATTCAGCTCATTGTGCCTGTTCTGCATACAACAAGTTCAAGGCCGTTCTTTTACCTTGGACATCATTTTCCTACCCTATCTCTTGATTCTTCTAAGAATGTGAGAAATAATGATAAAATCATAAGAAATAGGAAAAAGAATGAAAGAAGGATGTGATAAATGTTTCAATAAGTTATTAATTGAATGATACTTATTAATTTACTGCTGTGCCTGCTATCGTAGTGGCTAGCTACACTGAAAAAAGACACGAGACACTTGTTTGGAGTCCAAGAGTCGAATGAACGACTGGGGTGCGCTGCCCCTTTAATAATCACAGTTCCCGCGCTGACATCACGCGCACGTCACGTGACCTTCCCACGCGCAGGCTCCACTAGCCCAACAAAGAAGGAGTGCCCCACGCCATCTTGTGTCGGGGCCTCCGACGACACTCGCGATCCTGGGAGCCGGTTCGTGAAAGGTAAGTCAACACATAACCTCCCCCCCCCCAGAACCGGCGATACCGTCGCGAAAAGCATGAGTAAATAAACTATGACTTGGATGGCGTGCCCCTGCGTTGAGCCACTACTGGTTGGTCCAGGTCTAAATGAGCCGGCTTCAGCCAGTCAATTGTAAAAAATTCCTCACGCCCCCCAATGTCCAACACAAACGTAGACCTAATGTCCTTGATGACCCGGAACGGCCCTTCGTACGGCCGCTGCAGTGGTGTTCGATGCGCGCCTCTCCTGACAAAGACAAACTTGCATTCGTTGAGGGATGTCGGCATACGGGTCAGAGTCTGTCGGTGTTGCGAGGTGGGAATCAGGGCCAGGTTGCCAAGTCGCTCACGCAGCCGGTTGTGCATCACAGTAAGTTCTTCCTCTGGCCCCCGAGGGGCGGGTAGAAACTCGCCTGGGACCACCAAAGGCGTTCCATAAACCAGTTCTGCGGACAAGGTGTTCAGGTCCTCTTTTGGTGAGGTATGTATCCCCAGCAGGACCCAGGGGAGTGTGTCCACCCAGTTGGGCCCCATAAGGCGAACCATGAGTGCCGATTTCAGGTGCCGATGGAACCTCTCTACCAGCCCATTGGATTGTGGATGATAGGCGGTGGTGAGCTGGATTTGGGAACCCCACAAGTCGGCAACGGCCGACCACAGGCTAGAGGTGAATTGAGCTCCCCTGTCGGAGGTGAT
>JARFYF010000063.1:102316340-102333341 GCA_030265395.1 Rhina ancylostomus
GTTTAAGGTGCTGGGGAGTAGGCATAGAGGAGATGTTAGGGGTAAGTTTTTTTTTTACTCAGAGTGGCAAGTGCGGGGAATGGGCTGCCGGCAACAGTAGTGGAGGTGGATACGATAGGGTCTTTTAAAGAGACTGTTGGATAGGTACATGGAGCTGAGAAAAAGGAGAGGGCTATGGGTAAGTCTAGTAATTTCTAGGGTAGCAACATGTTTGGCACAGCTTTGTGGGCTAAAGGGCCTGAACTGCATTATAGGTTTTTCCTTATGTTTCTAAAGTAGCATTGAAGTAAGAGATCAGCCATGATCTTATTAAATGTCAGGCCAATGGCCTACTCCTACTTTTATGCTCTAATGGATTACCATCCATTTCTAAACAGTGTAACCTAAAATCATGCATTTAGATGATAAGCAAATTCAAAGGATATGGACAGAAAGCAAGAGTGCTTGAGGCCCAAAAAAATGCATCAGCCACAATCTTATTGAATGCAAGACTGCATAGCCCACTCCAGCTGCTGTTTTATTTGTTCTGTAGACCCATAGAAATTGGATTAATGTAGCATATGAAATTATGAGTGAACCTTTAAGTGAGTGTACCACATAGTAAGACTTTTGAGACATTATATCAGACACTCCAGTTAGTTGAGAGGAGGTTTCGTTGGTGACTATCTGTTACTTGCCTTGGTAAACAGCAAAACTGAATCACCTACTGACATTAGCCTCTGCATAATTGAAAGTTCAACCTATTACAACAGTTGAGGTGGACAGGAATTTCAAGCAGGAACCTAGGTTACATTATGTGCAACTTCATGGTCTATGCATTAAACATTATGCAAAAGACTGTATTAAGATCTCAGAGCAATCAAGAGATATTGACATCTTTCCACTTGAGACAAGTCACTGGTCACTCAGAGAACAACTTGTTTTTCCTCTGCTCTGTATCCTGTTGAACAATGTAAAGGGATATTCATGCAGTACTGCTTCCTAATTTTGCAGTTTTCTCCCCCTGCCTACCATAATACAAGGCAAGACCCACTGTCATTTCTTTACCAAAAACGTCCTTGCCTCTCAAGATTTGTTGCACAAGTTGGAGTTGCAGGATGTGTTCAGGCACCCAGAGGGAGGAGATGAAGAAGGGCACGGGTCTGCTGGCCCTATCATTCATGATTACATCAGTTTCAGCAGATGCAAGTCTGTCACTTCAATGAGCTCTGTCTTTTGTTTGCCTCCAGAAACCTGTCATGGTGTGCCTTTATCGATTCGATCTTCTGGATTGCATTACTTCCTGGTACACGTGACAGTTTCCATGTCTGATCTGAAGAAATCCGCATCATAGCAGGATTTCAAAGTAGGCAATTCTGGAGGATTAAACACAGTGGATGAGAGAGGAGGCACAGGTGCAAAAGAGAGGCCTTCTCTGGGATGTACTATCCAAGGCAACCTAACTATTCAGTAGGCTCAAGACCCTTGTTCCAAAGACTCTGCACTCAGTGTGGAGATTAAGTGCTGAAGTGAGAGGTGCACCATAGCAATAGTTATCATAATTCATAAGCCAAGGATTCATGATGAAAGATGACTGTTACACTACCATTTTCCTCTTCATCCAAAATAGACTCTGCATTCAAACACCTTCAAAATCCTTAACCATCCTCAGCTGTGAGAGGTGCAATAAGTTCACACAAAGCTTTACTATGACAGTAAGGACATTTCCTCTGAAGTTCAGAGCATCTTATATAATAATAAATAAAAGGGAATGAATATAAAACTCCATTACCTTGCAAAGTATCATCTGACTCAAGCAGCTAATCTATGCCAAAAATTCACACTGACTGAAGTAAGATCTGCCATTACTGCTCTCAGTGTTAATACTAACATTATACAGCATACTGTGAGGACTTCTCCAACTGTGTGCACTAAATAAGGAACCTCACCAATTTGAATCAGGTGGATTCATTAAGAATTCTTGTAAGCAACCAGTTAAGTGCTGAAAATAGCCAACAGGTGCACTAAATTCAATCAGTAATTATCAGGACCTCTGCAGATTGACAGATAAGAAAACTTCGGGCATTGCAGCAGCTGCTTCAGATTTTCACAAGGATTGTGATCCAAAACCATGTCCAGACTGCAGTTGGGTAAAAAGTTTTAACCACCCAATGCTGGATTAATGCTCCTTGGAGCAATCAGATTTCCAGGAATAACTGTATATTTCATCTTCATCCAGATGAACATTCCAATAGGTTTCCTTCCAAAGCAAAATAAATATGATTATTTTTTTAAATGATTTTTCATGTGCAGACTACAACGTGTGGAGGATGCACGTCCAGGGAAAGAAACAAATAGGTATCATTGACAATGAACAGTATTACCAAAGTCTGCACACTCCAGCTGGATTTCAACATTGTTTCTCAGCTTAAGCAGGATACAAGACCAGGTTCAGTTATATCCTGCCCCAAAGCCTCTTTATTTAAAAACTCCCCCAGTAAAATAAAGGCTGCTTTTATTAAACCTTTAATTTATGAGGCTTTCTTTCATTATAAAAGAAAAAAAGAACAAAGTGTAAATTAGATATATTTTTTAAGTGTCTTAATATAAAATTTTGTGCAGAATTTAGTCAGCACATTAACCTTTGTCAATGGTTATAAATAGCCCATGCATCAATATATATTTCAATACATTGCAACGTTTTATTAAAATTATCTATAAAACTATGGCTCCACCTACTGGCTAGTAATATATTGTTGCCCGCTCATTTAACCACTAAAAGAAAGAAACAGAATTCAAATCTTGCTCCCTTTAAGAGCCAAAACAGGACTATCAAATAAACATACTGATAGAAGTTCTCTATTGGTGCAAAATTTCCGTCTATTTTACAGATCCTTTTATAAAGAAAATCAACTTTCAAAATATTCCAATCATTTAGAGCACAGCTAATATTGTTAGATTTTGATTGAGAATATTTCAAAAGGCCTCACTTTTTGCAGGTTAACTGTTCATTATGAGGCCATAGTCTTTGGTTTCTCATTCAAAAGCCATCTAGATTTTGAATTGCTTTTTGTTCTAAGTAAGTATTTGGACAGGGTGCAGTTTCCACAAGTCATGAAATGGTTCCATTTCCCATACTTCATTGGAGCATTAACTCCCAATGAAAACAAATTATAGATTCTCTACAAAGAAAGAAAGGTAATGTGAATATAGGGAGCTAAGGAGGATGAATATAGAGTTCTAGTCATTTTCACAAAACCACTTTCTCACACTGTACTGGTAAAGCAAATAAATGTTATACAATATGGAAAAATTCCTGTTCTCTTTCCTGCAAGGTTCAGAGCTTTTTATAGTCATTCCTCATGTTTCAACAAGGAATGTTATTATTTTTTACACAAACAATCCTAAAAGCATTCAATGCTTGATGTCTGACCAAATTTGTATTAATGTATGAGGAAACCGAGCACATGATTCGAGTAGTGTTATGTTGTGGTAGTTTAGGGAGAGAGGGAAAAGATTTAAGAGGGATCTGAGGGCCAACTTTTTCATGCAGAGGGTGGTGAGTATGTGAAATGAGCTGACAGAGGAAGTGGTTGAGGCAAGTACAATAGTATCCTTTAAGAAGCACTTGGTTAGGTATATGGAGGGGCAGGGCTTAGAGGGATATGGGTTGAATGCAGGAAATTGATACTAGCTGGATGGGCACCATGGTCAGCATGGACTTGTTGCGCTGAAGGGCCTGTACCCATGCTTTATTGCTCTATGACTCTACAGCCACATTATTATTTATGTGCCGGCTTCTTGCATTTCTGATCACTGGTGACCTCAGGTTGTTGTTGGTGAGAAATTCAGCAGTGGTATCATCAAAGTCAGTTGGTTAGAGTCTCTCATATTATTCATTTATAGGACAGGTACATGTATAGGAAAGGTTCAGAGGGATATGTGCCAAATGCAGGCAAATGGGACCAGCTTGGATGGGCATGTTGGAGGGCATAGATGATTTGGGCCAAAGGGCCTGTTTCCTTGCTGTATGATTCTATGACTCAATGACTCTATAACAATGGAAAAACAGGCAAGTCAGATGCTAAATAGTTTCTAATATGGGACAGCACACTTTTCTAGCATTAGTCATTTCTGGATCTTTAGGATGACCAGATACAATGGATTTAAACACAGAATGGCTATACGAAGCATTCTTAATTTAGAAAAATGTCCAAGACATGCACTTAAAGGAGGGTCATAAAAAAAAGGGGGAAATGGCTAATTAAGGAAGGTTGTTGTAGAGCCAGTCCCTGTGACGAAACACTGCACAGAAGGCAGAGAAATGAAGGGTTGAGGGTAAATACAGAGAATTCTGGAAATACTCTTTTGACCAGATAGTCTATTATGTGTGGAGGGCAGAGCAGAGTTATTGTTTCAGGTCAATGACTTTCCTTCAGAAATCTTTTAGAACCAAACATGTTTTAAGTTGCAAAGAAGAGAGAGGGATGGGAGAACAGAGGGAACTGTGTGTGGAGACCAAGAAAGTCCGTGTGACACAGGTGGCAGAGGAAGGGTGATGAGAGCCCATTAACCACAACTGATCTACTGAAGGAGATATAAACAGAAGGAGATGAGTGAAAACAGAGAACTAGATAGAAGTAGAAGAAAACAATACTGGAGGTGCAAGATAGTAAACATAAATGATGGCAAATCTGAAATAAAATGGAATGCTGGAAAAACTCCACAGGGCAGGTAGTACTTGAGGAAAGGGAAAGCACACTATGAGCTGACATTTCCCAGCACATCACCAGTTCATTTGATGGCTACAATTCTAGGTGCAGAGAATGATGGCTCTTAAACTCTTGATGCTATTTTTATCATTTAACTAGCCTGTCTTACTTAGAGGTGCACATTTTATTTACTGTGACTTTTTCATGTACTATGGCAGTGATACAGACAAATTGATTTTTTTAATAATTACTCATGAGTAGAACAGAATATTATTTAGCACTGCAGCAAGCTTAAGATGAAGTAGATTGCTTTGGTAATATGTATACAAGAATGTTCTATTCAGGGACATTGATTGGAAAACTGGAAGAAAATTCTCTCTATGAAAAGATTTATTATTTCAGCTCATCTAAAGTACAGAGAAAATCTATGCTCAAAGTACATCTACAGATTGATCATTGTTCATGATTAATAGCCACATGGGTGATGATTAAGGTGACGGTTGTCACCTTTAATGTAGGCTAAGGCTACCGTTGCTGTGGAAACCCCTCATCTTATGTGCAGGTGTATTTCAGAGAAGTACAATTGCATGGAAGTTAGCACTTGCGACTATTTTTTGGCAGCTGTCACAAATGGATAAAAACAAGTCACGGAAGTACAGAAGCTAAGGCTAAGCCCCTCAGGCATTCAGAAAAGACAGGAGCCTCTCCTTCCAGCAGCAGGATTTATTTTTGTTGCTAGGGCTCTGGTGCAGATATTGACAAAAAAAGAACATCTCAGTACCTTTGGAGGAAGCACTTCCACATTACTTGCATTTCAGAACTGCTGTTGGAAGAGTGTGCTATTGATGCAAGCATTCCTTTAACAGTATTCTTTTAAGATTTGGCACTTCAGGACAATGTCAATAAACAAACTAAAAGGTGACTGATAAACATGCAGAAACACCTTTTCTCACTAACATTAGACAAATATAGCACCAGGTATCTATCACTAGCTCTGGTAAAACTGTAGCTAGCTTCAGTGCTCCAAGTCATTAATATGCCCTGGACCACTCCTCACACTGCCCCACTGCTTGGTATGTTTGGTGCTAGAAACAAAGAAACAAAAGTTCAGGCATAGTCACTGTCTTAAATCTATAGAGACCTGTCCTCCCAGAAAGTCTCATAACCTGTTGGGTCTCTTTGACTCACTTTATTTGGGGGGCAGCGGGGTCTTTAATTTGCTGCTGGGACCTTCTCAGACTCTCTGCCATGATCTTGATGTTTCCTGTCCATGGATGTAGCAACAAGAAATTAAGGTTGTAGACCAAGAACATCCCAACCTGCCTCTTCAATATGTTAGCCATGGATTAGGACTTACTGAAGGCACAGGTACAACCCCAGCTTCCTCCCACCCCCAACATTTCAATGCCCTGAGGACCCGCACATATGCTATTTATATAGTAAACTTGGCTGTAAATACAACCTAGCCAGTTCAACTTAATAACTGAAAATTAAGAAACATGATTTGTCAAGGCTTACAACATGATCAAATTGAAGATATTGTTTCCCAACGTGAGATATGTGCAACATGCGTGCAATATAACAGACAAATACAAATTTGTTTGTTACATTGCAAATGGACAAATTTATATTGAGCCTAAAATAAAGGAGTCAGGACAGGGAAAAATGTGTATACAGCAGAGATATCAGTGTATCAGAACTGAATATCAATAAGCTTGAGCTTTTGTTATATTATCAAACACACTTGAGATAACATTTACCTGCAATTTATAAACAGAGTATAATTCATGCTGCGATAACTTTAAGGGCCAACATTTCAAAGAATGATATTGCAACAGCGATCAAGCATCTTCAGCATAAGATTATTTGAAAGGTTGTCAGATTGAATGAGAGTCCTCTAGTTCACTGAAGAGGCAATGAAACTTCGCTCTTATTGAAATCGGACAGAAGAAAGTGGCATCATTTGGACGTGCAAGGCAGTATCCAAAGGGCAATCAGAATAGTGGGAATGACATAAGATGGTCAATGCCAACTTCACAGAGAGAACAGCCAAAATGCAATCAATTATGAAGTCATTATTAATCACGTTCTTCTAATTGAACTGACTTCACATCCCTTTTGTATGGCAGAATGAAGATTGTGGTGTCCTATAGAACGTGAGCAGTTAAAAATTTAGCTGGATGCAAGTACCAGTGGGTGGAAACTGCAAGCCATCTTGGTTCTGTGAAGTCTTGAAAGATGTGGCTGGTTGCTGTACATGTCAACGCTGCGTGTTAAGACTCCTAAGCTTTGCTGCTTTAGGGCGACAGTAACATTTACTGGGGTTGAATGCAGGAAGTGGCCCTGGGAAGAGTCAGGTGACCTACTGAAAGTATGAATCAGGATGGCATTAGCAGGATTGCAATTGCCCTAGCATGTCCTCTGAACACCTGTCAGCATGGGGTGAAGGATCAGTTGCAATGTATATGAAATTTTCCTCAGTTGTCTGGGCCTGGAACCAATAGGAGAGCTCTCCCACCAAGAGATCAAATCTTCTTCTCTCCTGCCCAGGATCCTACTTTCTTTTAGCACAGAACCAATAGGTTGGTTCAGGATGAATAGTTCCAACAGCAATTATCTCAATGTCTTCATAATGGACCAGGCCTGCTACCAGGAAGTATTCTCCCCTGAATGACCAGTCAGGGATTTATACCAACAAATAACAAATGCAATGCAATGTTTTTCTACCTCTTTATTTGTTAAGTGCATGCTAATCTGTGGAATCTCTGGATACTTCCAGCAATTTATCCTGGTCCACTCATGTGCAACATCATTGGGGCAGCACAGTGGCAATGCTACTAGACCTGCTGCCTCACCACTCCAGCAATCTGGGTGCTGTCTGTGTGGAGTTTACATGCTTTCTCTGACTGTATGGGTTTCCTCCGGGTGGTCTGGTTTCCGCCCATATCCTAAACATGAGAAGGTCGAAAGGCTAATTACCTCTGGTGGAAAGAGCTGGGAAAATGTATGGAGAATAAAATAGGATTAGTGAAGGACTAGTGTAAATGAGGGTTTGATGTTCAGCATGGGCTCAGTGGGGCAATGGGCCTGTTTCTGTGCTCTATGACTATATATCTCTAAATGTTCACATTTACAGTAGAGACACAACTCTCCCTATGAATGACTTGTCTTGACAACGCCTGAAGGATTTGATTTAGTGCATTTGATGATCTTTGCTCTGTTCCTTTTAAAATCATTCAATTCATGCTTGACCTTGTACATTTTATTTTAATTATAAAAAATCTTTGCACATAAGTTGATAGTGTCTTGGCTATTGATGATCTTTACTTCTGTTTATAATAATAACAGGAACTCTGGCAGTAGATACACAACAGATAATATTTTACAAATGTGAAATACTACAAAATAATGGTTATTGTGTTGTTTGTACAATTTTAGTTTATATCATTTGCGACAATATTAGAAATCTGTACAAATCATACCATTCTCCATATGGATTTTAGAAAGTTCAAATTTTATTATCAGTACCATAGGGATGAAAACAACTTGTAAGAGAATAATGAAAAAAGAACCTGTTCACTGCTGTATTTTTTTTTATTTTGTGAGGCATTTAAGAACAACGGACAAAATGCTATAGCTGCACACTGAATTTGACAACCCATTTCTAGGGCCATATTGTTGATATTTCCTGTAAAACACATCATGAACAATGGTGGAAGATGACAACTTTCTTGTGGTCTTCTTCATCACGTGTGACCAAACAGCATTGATCGTGCTCTGCCAGGAAAACAATGGCAACATTCAATGCATTAAAACCTCAAAACAAGAAAATGTTAATAAAATAACCTGGCAGACAACAATAGAGTGATAGAATAATAAAATCACATTGGCTTTGATCACAGATGAAAAGAATGATTATGGATTTGTAATATTAAACCCAGCATGTATCTTTAGATGAATTTGAGTAGTGACACTTTGGTGTACTGGCATTATCCAAATTAATTGACAATGGGACTCCTGTATCACAGGTAAAAGCACTAAAACACCTCAGTGTACTGATCAAACATTGATCCTGCAGGTTATTATCTACAGAACTGAAGTAGGTGTCAAAATGATTCAGCGATCAAGACTGTGCAGCACAGTTACAGTACAAACAGGAAATAAATCATAAAACAAAGGGAATGTTATGTGGAATTAAAATTAGAGATCAGAATTAGAATGGAACAGAACTACAGAATAAAATGGTAAATAAATCAGAAAATAAAAAGGAAAGTTTTAAGAAATTAAAAGCTATATATTACAAAATATATTCAATTTTAAAGTGTTATTACCAGAATAATATAATTGCTTCACCTAATACAGATCTGAAATATACTATAAATCCCATGGAATTCTATGTTACAATTTTCATTGATCTCTTTTTGATAATTCTGAGTTTTGGTATTACACTCAAAAGCATGAATGATTTGAGGTTAAACTCACTCTCCATACCTCAGGAACTACCTCTCAATGAAGGCAGACATTGAATATGAAATATACCACTACCTCCAGAGCCCCAGCACAGCCTCTGTTCATCTGAACAAAAGAATGTTCAAAGTTCAAAATCTCAGATCTACCCCAAAGCCCTCTGTCCACCGGGCAACAGTGATCCCAACTGTCCTGTATGTTTCTTAGATAAAGACTACCTACCACCTCAGAACCCACAGACCTGGAGTGGAAGCCAGTCATCCTCAACCCCAAGGGATTAACTAAAAGAAAGACTAATCTCTCTTTCCTTGTTCAAATTAGAAAAGATTCTTCAATATAACAAACACTCTTAAATGTTTGGACATTTTACTGGAAACTAACAATTTGCCTAGATTAACATTTTTTATCAACATATGCACAAAATCTATAATTGGAAACAAGTATAAGCTAACTCATTGTATTTTGACATCAAATCATCTCTGCTATTTTAACAGAACAATCAATGAATTTGCTTGAAGGAGATTAACAATTTTAGTATAATGGTGGAGAAGGAATTCCAAGCCTAGATGCTGCAAATAATTAGGAAGTTAGACTAGAAAACAACATTTTATTTGAATATAAAATCAGTATTCTCAAAAGCAAGTTATAATATTCAGTTTGTGAAGAGTTTTCTCACTGAAATCTCACTGAAGATTCCCTTTTACTGCAAGGGATCTGGGAAAAGATGGCCCAGATGGAGGGACTTCAGGTTATTAGTTTATCACCTTCAAATAATGGAAACATAATAAATTGTGAAGAGAAGAATGCCTAAAATATATTATTGACATAGTGTTGGTACTGTGTGTGCTCTGAGTTATTACCTCTTGATTCCCTTGGTTCTTCTGCTTCTGTGGAAGAGAATAGGTGTGATGGTTTGATTAGCTGTTCAAAATAAGTGAAAACATTGCAATACAAGGAGAAGAGTGTGGTTAGGCTCCAATGGGTTGGCCCGTGAGAGCTACAGCTGGTTATTAAATTCTAATAGTTGTTCTATCAAGGAAATTTAAGGAATCATGAGGAGGCTAAAAAAGGGTTCAGTAGTATTTTTTAGTCACAATAAGAAATAAGAAAAGGTTTTAAAAGCAAACCTGTGAGGTAGTGATCCTGATTTATTTCCGTGCAATTCAATTGTATCATAAATCTACTTGCTAGATGTGTTGAAGACAGTGTCCATTGTACACATGCACAAAGCTTGCAGAATGTAGTGCGGTGATGTCATTCCTCGAACAATCCACAGTCATGTTCCCCCATGTGAAATTGCTTTACATATATGTAATTGTCACACTGTGGCCAAGCACAGGAAATCAGGTCCGATCAGAAAGAAGAAGGCCCTACGTCAGTACTATTCAAAGGTAGATTCAATTACATGGAATCATTTTGGGGAGTCAGTGGGAGATGAGCTCATTGAGTCAGCCACGCAGAACCTAGGAGCATGTCTGACTCAAAACCAGTATTGAATACTGTAGAGGGAAAGCTGTTTTTTTATCCCCCCCAAAATGGGAAAAGTTGTCATGACCATGCTGGGCCTCCAGCACAACTTAGAGCAGGGGTGCAGAAGCCCAAGGCAAGGCCACTCTGACCCAATGATGAAGATGAGAAGGACACTGGTCAGGAAAGCCTTCTGGGAATGAGTCAAGGATGACATTCGTCAGGCTTCACATGTCTAAGGAACAAAGCACCCAGAGGTTAACTTTCAAAGGCAGTGAAAACCTTTATCTAATATCTTCTTCAGGCAGAACTCCATCGCACACTCATAAACATCATAAACCCTTCAGGCCTCTGAACCTTTCCAGAGGTTGAATGATGCCTTCATAATACTTCTACTCTACAAAGCCACTTATGCTCCCCATGGTACAAGTCATCAGCTGGTCAGACAGTCTTCTGGAATTAGAACCACTGGAGAGCTATCTCAAAGCCTCTTTGAACATTAGTATCCGGAGCTTTGATGGTAGCAGTCTGATATTGTATGAGGGAATTCAGAATTCATACATTGAGTAGGTTCTGTGAGTGCTGCGCTGGGACAATGACCTTTCCCATGGCAGGGTCTGCAGGCATTGGCATAAAAAAGGCACAGCAGTGTGGTCATTGAGAGTAGAGAGTAGAGAAAAGGGACTCATTTAAATCATCCATCTCTTTTGAGAAAGAGAAGACAGTGGAATGAGGGGAAAATGAGATCTAAAGAGGAGGATTAGATAACACATGTGATTTGCAGTTGTCCACTAGTCACTGTTTCTATGCTGAATGAGCCCATGATCACCAGATCCCATGTTCTTCAGACAGCTCGATCTGTGGGCATGGAGAAGATCACAGCAGTGTTGATGCACACTAAAAGTTTGTGCAAATGTCTCCTGCAACAGAGGGTTAATTGTGTTGCTGAGTGTGTTTCAATGTTTATTTATGATATGTCATCAACAATGATAGTAGTATTCCCTCAGAATTAAGCATGACGTCTATCAGTCCAGATGAGAGAGAAGCCCAGTTCTAGGTGCACATATTCTTTGGCATTAGGGGCACGCTGTTGCTCGTGGGAGTAGGGTTTGCAGCACCAGGTTGATCCCCGTCTCCTTCCTCCTGAAATGGCATTTACCTTGAGGGACCAGGTCTTGGCTATGACCTCTCCCAATAAGCATGATGTGCATCCAGTGGCTGAGCAGACAGAAGTGTGTCTAAGATGTGTGATAAAATGGGGTGTGTTGCAGAAGTTGTAAGTAGGTGAAAGAGCGCAACTCTCAGCAAAAGGGTTTTGGTGCTGTTCCACTAATCTTGACAATAATTTGAGGTCATTCATCAAAAACCAAAAAACTGCAGTGTTGGAAATCTGACATAAAAACAAAGCATACTGGAAACATTCAGCAGGTCAGTCTGGAGAGAGAAATGGCGCTAATATTTCAGGTCGTTGCTTTTCATTGGATACCTTATTTGAGGTCATTAAAATTTTTTTCCAGTACAGAGTAGACTTGGGATCTCTTACCACCTCTGCCCATTAGAGCTTCCTTCCAGTTTTTAGTGGCATCCTGAGCATGCAGACTTCTCACTATCTCCCCTCCCCTCTAGTTTGTTTAGGATGTCAAGGTCTGCATTAGTGAAATGAGGTTGCCCACTCCTGCACCTGAGCTGCCATCGTTATCAGTAATCCCCAAGCACTGTATCTGGATAATTCTCTCCCCTTCCTTTTCCTTTCCAAGATACAAGCATGATGTGAATTAGTCATGTTCGTTTCAACTAGCCTGTCAGAATCAGGAAAAAACTTCTGGTTAACATACACAAATGGGGAAAACGTTAGCTTTGTCGCTCTGTGATTTTTGAATGCACAATATCGGCATTCAGACATCATGCACTAATGACATTGGGGCATGGCGATGGGATTTAATTAATGTTATAACTCTGCCAAATGTTGGTGGAAAACCTACATCAGAATAGTGTCCATTTAATCAGAGTAGTGTAATTTATAATGGATTCTATTGACTTTTTTTTGTTCTTGTTTGCCTCTCATCATTTCAAGGCTTGTTTACATGTGTGAGTGCATGAGATTCTTCAGTGCACTGTACACTCAGTGGAACAAGAGATTTGTGGTTTCATGGGGAATCAAATAGAACGTCTCCACATCTGTTTTATTGTGGCTCAATGGCAGTGACAAATATAATCCTTGAGAGTGGAAATATGAGGATAAGTTTGATCCCTGACCAGGTGGTTATGGGGCTATCCTTTAATTAGTGATAATCCAAAGGGAATTCACATGATTCAGATTTCTGGTGGGTCCTCATGCAATATATCCACGGTGACCTCACGGTATGAGTAATTGCTGCCAGATGGAGAAACCGAGATAGTGCTATTGATTTCGTGGAGGATATGACGTGACTGGACATGACAAATTTAATAGTCAAAATGAGGTCTCGGCCTTCTTGTTACCCCAACATCTAGAGGAATTTGTCCATCAAACCTTCAACGGTTTAGTGATGAAAATACATCTGATCCTTTGTGATCAAAAGGGAAAAGAAAAACTGGGTCAAATCCAGCCAGAAATGTCCATTGTCTTCTGAGTGCACTGATACTTACACTCTGGATTAAAGCATCTGCAGTTTATTGATTTTCATTTACACTCTGGAGTTTGCCTGTTGGGATCATCCTTCAAATTTGTGATTTATGGTATACAAATATATGCACTCTAAAGCCCAGGCTAGTTCATCAGTGGATGTGCTGACCAGGGATGTCAGAATGACTTTGAATTGGTTAGATGATGCCAACTATTGTTCCTTACCCTCAAGATCATTTTTTATTTTAGTAGCCCATATAAATACTTCAATGATAAGATGCCAGGAAAGTCAGAACGCTGCTATAAGATATGTACATAAATTCAATGCAGTATTTTAAATTTCAAATTAATTTTATGTTAGAATACTGAAACAAAGGCCTAAACCGAAAGAAATCCCATCAGAGTTTTCTTGGGGAATCCCAAGGAATTTCCCTCAAATACACTACCTAGAGGACTTTACCACATATTAATGACCCCCTCTGTAAAGAACTACTTGACATCAGGTTGAGACCTTTTGTTCTTGTCCTCTCAGTTTGCCATTAAATACAATTCCAGTTTATCATTTCCATGCCATGCAGTTTTTTTAAATAATCCCATGAGTTTCCTTCATGGTACTAGTTTTTTGTCTGACACACAGTGAATGTTAAGGTAAAACATAACAGTAGATGTATTCCAACTTTAAAGGGTTACTTAATTTACTTATTTACATTTATTTTATTTAAAGTAGCAGATAAAGTACAAGCACAGTGGCATTGCTCTCACTTGGAAGTTCATGATCCAGCCAAAAGTAATTTTTGCAGATATACATTGATACACTAATATCCTCAATGGCAATATAAAGACAAATGATAGGGCAGACATACATTGTGGTCAGCCAGAAATCTACAGACTAACAGCCTCTGCTTGGCATCAGTCAATCCCTGTGGAACTTTCAAGTCAGCTTGAAATAAAACCATCACTTAAAAGCAATTGCAAACTGAGATAAATGACAAATAACTTTAGTAGATCTGAAGCAAATAAACAGCTGCTTCAGAAATAGCACCTAATAGGTATTGAAATTAACTGATTAATTTCCATGTGCAGAATTACAGCTACAGCAGTTATGTTAAGGATTCAGAGACAGAACAGTATTGACAATTTGCTTCAGCTCACCAGCAGTGATAGAAAAACAGATATTTGTCTGTTTTATGTCAATACACTTTCCTTAAATTATGAAAGAGTAGAAACAGTGGAAGTATCAATTCTTTGAAAGCTTTGGTGAAGAAATATAGGCTGCTTACTTGGCTTGTTTAGTGAAGTTTGGGCATTTCCTGCTGACTTGATTCATTCAGATGATGCTGGAAGAACCAAATGAAACCTACACCTCAATAAAACTTTGAGTATCTGGAACAAGATGATGGTGCTCAGTAGGAAAAATTCATTAAATACCTTGATAGTTTCAGATACCTATTATCTTATGTACAGACATCAATTACAACTATTTCTACAGTCATTTTTAACACCACACATTGAACAAGTGACTTTTGATGAACTGTTTTTGTAACCAATACCAATACCAACTAGTACTGTTCAAGTAGGATTCAATATAAGTTAACAATCTTTTATTAAAGGGCCTTGCTGAAAACTTCAGAAGATGAAAAGAAGTAATAATATGACATGAAAAAATGCCATCACACACATATTTTTAAAATATACATAAATAATAATTGGGCATTGTAATTCTCATATTTGCTTTGATTAATGGAAAGATTACTAATGATATTGTGACACATGTGTGGCTAATAAACTTCACAATAATATGTTACTGTTGTATATCGGTCATTATGAATGTGTTCATGTTTAACTGATTGGAATATAATGTGCATATTTCTTATAATTGAAGTGCAACAAATTGCATGTCATATTAATTAGATACAATTACTGAAAACACAATAAAGGCAGTTTATCACTTTTAACATACCCCTTTTGTTCATATGAAGTAATTCCCAATCACTTGTTTGCACAAGCTGCTTCGCAGGACCAGTAAACAACCACAAATCAATATCAGGATATTTTGCCGAGAATTTGCTGACTAAAGGTTGGCATCTGAATGACACATGGCATTACTAATGAACGTGGCATTATTGATGAAACAGTATGTAGTATGGAAGAGATGCTCCATGAATTGCAAATCTCAACACCATAATTGTTGATTTTGTACCATTTTGTGGTTAACTTTCTTAAAATGGCATCTCTCCTTCAATTATGGATATTAATTTTCCATTGCCAAAGAAAATTAAATTTAGTAACTAACAGCTTAAATACCCTTTGAACCATGGGAAGTTATTGGTAACTGCCAATAAAATATACTTGCTCAGAAAGGGAAAAATTCTAAGTAAGGGGTTTTATTCCTTCAGATAACAAATTATTATTAGAGATGTTAAAAATATCAAAATTGTTTAATTTTCTCTCTTAATTTTCCTTGCTCTATTTTTTGATTATCAATCTTCACCATCTTTCAACTTTATTTTTTATAGTTCACACCTTCTATTTATTAAGGAGTTTGTCCCATTGTTATTCAATGCCCCAGGTACCTTGGCATGCTGATTATGTTATTAACAACTCTCATTTCCAGCAACTTTTTTGTGTTGAAGGAATAGTAACAAGTCTAATGAAATGGGCAGGCTATGAGATGTTTAATTTGATCATATTCTGAAACATTATTTCTTGGTTTACTTGAAGCTGAACATCTATTATTATAACAAAATGACATACTTGAAAAGACTTTATGTACTTTCAGTGGATGCTACACAGTTTTACCTGATCCATACAGACCTGAGGTTCATTGCTCTAACTGCCTGTTCCTTAGCAGATCTGATGCACTGTGCTTTCCTGTAGTTTGACTCAGTTCCATTCTGCAGGTTTGAGATTACTCCACAGTTAGAATTTGATGGCCTCTCTGCAACTCTGCTACTGACAGCAATCCCAATTCAACAACCACGAGCTCAGGTAAATGAAGTGCCACCAGAGACACAGATGTATTTAAGGCTGTGGTTTTTTTTTCTGGTACCTGAGGAGATATTGACATTCTAAAATATAAATGTTTCCTTTATAAATCAAGGCTGGAATTTTTTATGGCTTGGTCATGATTTATGATCCAATCAAGTACTGATTAAATTGGATTTTTGCCCAAAAATTGATTTGTGCTTTTTTTTCCCAATTGAGTAGAGATGGGTGATTCAGAATGGCAAAAATGCATTTTAAAAAAAATCAATTTTCTGCCAAAATTTTAATTTCTTACCTAGTGAAAATTAGGTGGGAATTTACTTTTATCAGACCACAGGCTTCTCAAATGGTAAATTTGCAACATGCATTTCATACAAGTAGGGCTGAAAAATATAAATAGCATGTTACTGGGCTACTGACTTATTATCCATTCCCTCCACTGTGCTTCTTACTCATCCAGTCAAACTAGTGCAGTGTTCAATTATTCAGGTGTCAGGAGTTGTCAGAGTACATTTTTTTTGTACAAAGTAAGGACAAATGGCATTGCTGTGTATTCATTGTTCCTCTGAAAGGCTTGTCCTCTGAGTGACATTAGGTCATTACTTAAAAGAAAACATTGTTGAGAAAAAGGCTTTACACAAGATCCCAGCAACTGTGAATCCAGGAAGACTAAATAAATTAGCACTGAATACACTGAGCTAATAATTGCTGAATTTGTTGCAGCAAAGTGAAAAACACAAAAAATAAAATGGAAATACAAGATGCAACAATATAAGTGATTTTACA
>JARFYF010000063.1:102556749-102567434 GCA_030265395.1 Rhina ancylostomus
TGTAAGGAGTTTGTATATTATCCCATGTCTGCGTGGGTTTCCTCCGGGTGCTCCAGTTTCCTCCCATGTTCCAAAGATGTACAGATTAAAAGTTGTGGGCATGCTATGTTGGCGCTGGAAGCATGCAGACACTTGCAGGCTGCCCCCAGAACACTCTACACAAAAGATCATTTCACTGTGTGTTTTGATGTACGTATGACAAATAAAGAAATCTCATCTTAAGATATCTCCAAGTATTTTTGAAATCCAGCTTCCTGGACAACAATTCTCATTGAGCAACAAGCTACTGTTTCTGATTGTCCTTTAATGTCTTGGATGGTTTTGACATTATTAATACACATGGCTGCCACGTTGTCAAAATGTCAACATTTCTTAGTTCAAGAGGTGGGATCTCATTGATACACCTTTTGATCTGCCATGTTATCACTACAGAGGTTGCACTGGGATCAACAAGAATTGTCATACTAGAGTATATGAAAGTGAAAAATGCTGCAATATTTTAAAGTTATTGTTATGGTATGGGTGTCATTGGCAAGACTGGCATTTATTGACATACATAGTTCACTACAACTGAGTGCCTTCCTTTGTCACTTATGAAGGCACTGAGGAGTTAAACACATTGGTGTAGACCTGGAGCAACATAAAGGTCAGATTCCAAACTAATGGTGGGTTTCCTTCCCTAATAAATATTAGGAAGTATTAATTAGTTTTTTTAATAACAGTCTAACAACTTTATGGTCTTTTATTTTTTATATTTATGATTTATTTTCTCTTTATTTCAATTTTATTATCTCAATGCAAACTTTATATTTTCTGCCTTTATTTAAACTGAACTCATATCTTCAGACTCCCATGGTAGAAATTAATTTCTGATACTTTGGAATATTAATCCAGATCTCTGGTTTTTGGGCTGCACATTACTAATTTTTAATGTTTTTCATATTAGTACACGATTAACTGAGATGACAGAAGGCACACGCAGAGTGGCAAGGTTTTGGGACAGTTTGGAAATGAGAAAGCAATAACTCTGAGGACAGTAAGTGACCCAATTAAATTTGTTGCTTCTGAGGGTCAGACCTGCTTCTCCGGACCACATCAGAAACAAGATCTAGAAGGAATATTAATGAAGCGGTGGCCCAACAGATATTTTGCTTGAAGGCCCATCACGAGTCCGAATATATAGCAGAGCAGGCCTAACACCCATAAAGGCCTTTTTTTTAAAGTTTAAGGTGAGCTGGAAATTGGTAACAACCAAAATGGCAAAGGCATTTGAAATACCAAGGTTGTAGGAGGGAAGGGGCTGGACCAGGGAGAAAGAGTCAGAACAGGAAGACCTAAGTCAATGCTGTGTCAGCAGTTAGCAATGAATATATCTAGAGAGAATAATAGGCCAGAGGGACGGGCCTAGTTGGATTGGGAATTCTGGAGATGGGAGAAAAGATTTGCACGCTGGGAATAAAGACTTCTGGTCAAGGAAATGGATGTTGGGGCAGAGACAGTGAAAGAAGATTTCAACATCAAGCCAAGCTCAGAAATCATTAAGATGGGGTTGCAGAGGGACAAAGCTAAGGCCTCTGTTGAAGACTGATCACTCAAGGTCAGAAAGGAGGAAATTGGAGGAGATAGTGGAAACATAGTGAGGGGTGGAAGTTGGTGGGAGAGACAGGCAGAAGAGACTGAAGGGTGGGGGCTGCGCGAGGGAGGTTAGGAGGGGTATAGAAACTCAAATGACATTGGAAAGAGAAAATTATTGCAGAATAAGGTGGAATTGCAGTTTGGGATAGCCTTGAGGTTCACTGAGTTGGTATCTTTGCAGGTCAAGAACATGCATATGCAAATGCATGGCTTAAAGTGTGGATCTCAAGGTGCATTTAGAACACTCTCTCCAGAACTGAGAATATTTGAACATATCAGTTATCCTAGGTAGATCTGAATTGTGAAGGAGGGGAATTTGAGTTGAAATCTTTATGGGATGAGTTGGAGCCTGAGACATTTACCAAGAAAAGAGACGTGGCTATCAGAAGCTAGTTTTTCTCAAAACCTTATCAAAGACTAAAAGGGAAAGAGAAACTACTGAGGTAGAACAAGGCAAAAGATACAGGTGGAAGTCCTGCCGTAAAGCAGAGGGGAACTTCTTCAAGGCTGGCATTCCTGGAACAGTGGCAGTTAACTCAACAGCAAATGAAAATCAATAAAAATACTTCAGATGCTGGGAACCTGAAATGAGAACGGAAAATGCTGGAAACATTCGATAGGTTAGGCAGCATGTGTCTGAAGAGAAACAGAGTCAAAGACATTCTGTCAGAACTGGGAAAGAGAATGTTAAGTTGTAGAGAAGGTGGTGGAGTATTCTTCCTGCAAACTTCTCTACAACTTAAAATTACGTTGTTTTATCTCTCCCTCCCAGTTCTGACAAAGGGTCTCTGATCTGAAATGTTAACTCTGCTTTCCTTTCCACAGATGCTGCCTGGATCTGCTGAATGTTCCCAGAACTTTCTGCGTTTATTTCAGATTTCCAGCACCTACAGATTTTTTTTGAGGTTTGAGGCCCTCATGCACTCCACTATTACAATAGATGGCTTCAGGTTTGAGAAACATTGGACAGGAGAGGGGTGTAGAAAGTTAAAGACCTCGGTAATAGGTGTGGAGGTTTAAATCTCAAGGCTTCAGTCAGGGATATTGGGACTTTGAGGATTATGTAATATCCCAATAGGTGGGAGAGGGGTGTAGATCCTTTTAAAACAATAGTCAAAGCGGATACCCAGTTTCAAACTCCATTGGACTGCACTTACTCAGGCAGCTCTCCTGCAAGTGATGATGAAACAGTTCTCACATGCGCTGTGAAGGCCTGCTGCTGTGTGAGTGGCCTGCGCTCTCCATGAACTTCAGAGGTCAACCAAAGTCATGGAAATGGAGCCCAGGCTTCTATTGTTAAACCACTGAAAAAAGATTGTGTAAGTCCAGGCTATTAACACATTAGGCACATGGAGGACCCTGAAGGAAAATCACAGGCGGTGGAATTTGCATTGTCCCCGATTTTACAATTAAATATTATTACTGAATCATATTATGCACAAAAATGTTGCATTATGCAATGTAGTTTTACACATGACTTTTCACTTACTTCAGAAGGCTTCTGCACTGGGTATTGAGTACAAAAGTAGGGTGATTTTGATGCATCTTTAAGATAAGATTTCTTTATTAGTCACATGTACTTCGAAACACAGGGTGAAATGCATCTTTTGTTAGTGTGTTCTGGGGGCAGCCCACAAGTGTCACCACGCTTCCGCCGCCAACATAGCATGCCCACAACTTCCTAACCTGTATGTCTTTGGAATGTGGGAGGAAACTAGAGCACCCAGAGGAAACCCACACAACCATGGGGAGAATGTACAAACTCCTTACAGACAGTGGCCGGAATTGAACTTGGGTTGCTAGTGTGCTGTAATCGTGTTACACTAGCCGCCACACTACCGTGCTTGCCCAGGGCAGTGATGTGACTGCACTTGAAATACTGCAGTATAAGGATTGATATACTTGGTGATAGTGTAGACAAAGTTCACTACATTGATTTCTAGAATGAGAGAGCTGACATATGAAGAAAGGCTGGGCAGGTTGTGCATACTCATTGGAGTTTAGAAGAATGAGAGGTAATCTTATTAAAACATAATTTTTAACTAGGGGGTTTGACAGGGTGAGAGGATGATCCCCCTAGTGAGGGCATCTAGAAACGGTGAGCATTGTTTCAGAATAAGGGTGGCTCATTGAAGAGAGATATGGGAGGCAGGGAGGGAAATCTCTGATAGTCTCTATTCCAGAGAGCTGTGGAGATAGAATTATTGAATATATTTAAGGCTGAGATTGACAGACATTGTTCTACGAAGGAAAAGAGCACAGGAAGCTGAGGTTGAGATCAAGACTGGATCAACCATGAAACAATCCGCTGGAGGAACTTAGTGGGTCAAGCAGCATCTGAGGGAGGAGAAGAATTGTCGACCTTTTGGGTCGAAACCCTGCATCAGGACTGAGAGTGGAGCGGGGAGATGACCAATATAAAGAGAAGGGGAGTGGTGTGACAGGAGTCCAAGGTGATTGGTGGACTGAGGCGGGGTTAAAGGTGACCGGCTGGTTGCACTAAGTGCAGGGGGGGTGGGGTGTAGAGTTGGGGGACAGTGGAAGGTGGATGATAGATGGAGGCAGACAAGGAGAAAAAAATGAGAGGCAGTTGGAGTGAGGTGGGGAATAACCATGATCTTATTGACTGCTGGAGCAGGTTCAAGGGGACAATTGTCCTACTTCCACTCCCGTTTCTTATCATTTTATGGTTCTGAGCAGAGCTCAGGATGAACATTTCACCCAGCAAGCTTTCGAAAATAGTATGGGGATCCTATCTTTGTAAAATGATACTAATTAAGATAAGACATCTTATTCGTCACATGTACATCAAAACACGCAGTGAAATGCATCTTTTGTGTAGATTGTTCTGGGGACAGCCCACAAGTGTCGCCATGCTTCCGGTGCCAACACAGCATGCTCACAACTTCCTAACCCGTAGACCTTTTGGAATGTGGGAGGAAACCCACACAGACACGGGGAGAACATACGAACTCCATACAGACAGCGGTTGGAATTGAACCCAGGTCACTGGCGCTGTAATCTCATTATGCTAACTGCTACACTACCATGCCTGTGCGTGTAAGATTCAAGTGGATGACAACTGCCAGGCTAACTGAGAGTTGCAGAGATAAATTCAAGCACTACATATATCCCTTATATTTTAATCCCCTTTCTAAATGGTTTCTGTTGAATGGAGGGAATTAAAATTCTCCCTTCTCATCACTCTCATCAGATTCCCAAGAAAGGGTGCTTTGTTATTTAAGTAAAAGCAAAGACCGTGGAAGACTTGGCTGAGCCCCTTCATAAATTCAAGTAAAAGTGTGAGTTATTTTCTCAGATTTCATACCAAGGTATCAAGAATGTCATTTGAAAGCTGTGAATCTTATGAGAAAAGTTTGCAACCATTGCTAGATATAGGAATGCACATGTGTAAAGTGCGGTTGTCCGCCAGGTGCGTCCAGAATACATCTAGAACATTGGTCACATCACTTGTTGAATGCCTGCAGCAAAGGCTCCAGATGAAACTTAAAACGCTGCTGAGGTTGAAGCCAAGAATGTCAGTCACCAGACACAGAATATTCATGAGGCAATGTAGAATCCACCAGTGTCAGTTCTAGGATGTACAGATGATTGATTGTAGGAAGTACAAAGGGAACATTTAAACTGGTTTGTCTTCAACATGTGGGCTAACAAAGTTACCGAGGGGGTTCGCTTTTATTACTTCCAGCTGTTCTTACAGTTAACGTGCCCTTTTCTTACTAATTCCTGTCCGAAGTTTCAGCATTCCCAGTTTGAAGAGGAGCAGATTGTATGTTGACTGGGAAGAGCAGAAGTTCAGCCTCACCATGTGTGTTTTATGAGTATAAAACAGATGCCCAACGGGATAATTTTAGGGACCACAGTCCTATTGTCAATATGTATCTGGAAACTGCCTGACATGTTAATGGGTTTGGTTTTTGATTTAGGCAACCTTAGTGTCCACCTGAGTACATTGTCGGCCCTCCGCATCTGAGGCGCCCAATGCCTATTCTAGTTTGAATCTAAGAATATAGTTATCAATGGGTGAACTTGCAGCCTGGGCTGATGTGCTCAAGATTCAACAGCAACTACAGTGTAACGTCTGCTTCTTAAAATAAATGTCAGGATTCATTCATGTGGAGCAAGGAAAGCAGCAGTGTTACTCCAACAGAACTTATCACCACCTGTATCTTCACAACCTTTCCAGACCACTAAATTGTCACAACATACAAGGTGACCTGTAGCAACCAGCCAAGGCTTCTTCAACAGCACCTCCCAAAATCCTAACCTCTAGCACCTGGAATGAAAATGTCAGCAAACGCATGAGAATACCTGTCCAAGTCACATTTCAGCCTGATTCGGAAGTGATCGCCGTTCCTTCACTATCACTGCTTCAAAATCTGGAAAGCCCTCCCCAACAGCATTTTGGACATGAAAGTTAAAAAGAAACCACAGGTGTTATAAACCTGAAATAAAAAACAGAAAGTGCTGGAAATGCTCAGCAGGTTAGGCTGCATCTGTGGAAAGACAAGCAGAGTTAACATTTCAGGTCAAAGTGAGGGTAAGAGTTCCCACCTTCTCTTGCTATCCAAGTTCTGAGGAAGGGGCTTCGACCAGAAACATTAACCCAGGATGTTTACCTTCATTAGCCGGGTCATAGAGTATAACTACAAGGAGATTGTAGTACAATGTTATAAAACATTGGTTAATCCATAGCTGCAATATTATGTGCACTTCCGGTTGCCACACTATGGGAAGGATATGATTGTGCTTTGAGAGTGTGCAGGGAAGATTCATAGGATGTTGCTCGGGATGGGGCATTGCAGTTGTGAGCAGAGACTGGATAGGCTGGGTTTGTTTTCCCTAGAGGAGAGGAGGCTGAGGGAGAACCTGATAGAGGTATACCAAATTATCAGAGACATAGATAAGATACATAGTAAGAAACCTCTCCCCATGGTAGAGGTACCTAAGAACAGAGGTACATTGTTTGAAGTTGAGGAGCAAGAGGTTTGTCTGAGGAAGAATCAAGAAAGAATCTGAGGAAGAATTTTATCACTCAGAAATTGGTTGCATTCTGGAATGCATTGCCTGAGGGTGAGGAGACAGGTACTCTCATATTTAAGAAGCATCTGGGTGAGCACTTGAATCTCAAAGGCAATGTAGTCCACATATCAAGTGCTGGTAAATGGAATTAGCATGGGGAGCTATTTAATGGTTGATTAAGGACTTGCTTCTGTGCTGTGTGACTCAATTAAGTTGCCAAGGACATCATGACATGTAAAGCGCCTGTACTGACATAGTAATATCAAAAACTGGAAAAAGCTGGAATCTTTTAAATCTCAAATACTTAGAACTGTGGTTAGCAGTTATGTTGTTATTTTCAACATGATAAGCATTCTTTCATAGTCAATCAATACTCAAACTAAAGAATACATAAAATGGTAGCACAATGTCTCAGAGCTCCAATAACCTGAGTTCAATCCTGACTTTCTGTCTGTGTGGAGTCTGCCTGTTCTCCCTGTGGCCAAATGTGGTTCCTCTAGGTGCTCTGGTTTGTTCCCATATCCCAAAGACACACCGATTGGTTAGTCACAGCAAAATACCACAAGTGAAGTGGATGACTGGAAAATCAGGGTGGAGTTGATGGACAAGTGAGAGAGAATGGATTACAAGGAAGTGAGAGGAGGAATAGGATTGCTCTGAGAACTAGCATGGTTTCGATGGGCCGAATTTCCTCATTCTATGTCAAAAAAGAAAATATGAAATAATACATATTTCAGAGATGGAATTGGGACGATTGGACAATGGGCAACCAACAGCTGTTTCCCATTAAATTGGAGAGAATCCAACAAATCTGACAGATTTATCTCAATTGTGTGCTCACCAGTGTTTACCTAAAGAAACCATACCCTTTCTGGAGACCTTTAAGGCATATCTGTTAGAGTGAAGCAAAATAAATCTGGAGGTAATTTTAAGGAAGAAGAATGCACACATGGTTTATCAATAATTGATATGGCCGTATGCAGACTGATTTAAACTGAGAGCATAGAACTGGGGAACATAAGTTTAAAATCATCAGGATTCATGTGAGACTAGAGGATTAAATTTTAGATTCCAGAGTGAGCATTTGTTGTTCCCACCTGAGATTTTGCTTGTGATTTTAATAGCCAGGTGTCAATTATCCACCCATAACATTTCAGCCAGAAAGCACGATTTGTTAGGTGATAGAGAGTGGGCAGGCTGAAGCTAAGAAGGTGGCACAAGAGGTCAGTGTCTGATAACATGGCAAGTCACAAGAGAGGAGGTGTGCGGAGGCTTCTAAGGGTCTTGTTGACTAATGGAGAGCGAGGATGGTGAGAGTAGGAACAGCAAATTGGCCTCTTCATTCCCTCATTAGGTAATCTTCATTCAAACACATCAGGTAAGAAGAGTACTGTAAACAGGAGTGTACCTAGAATTTCAAATGTGTTGCTTTAGGATTGGCACATGTATAGATACTTAATGTTTTGGACCAATAACTGGTAAGAAAAGGATCTAATTTTCATTTAAATGTTCTGATCATTTTCCTGTAGCAGGGCACTGAAACCAATTTTCAATTTTTGGAGACACCAGAGCAAACCATTAATTAGATCACCATTGGGCAATTCCTTCCTTACCATTAAGAACATTGCCTAATTATCTGCAATGGCAGTTTCCTGGCTGTTTTCTGGCAGGAAGGACATGGTAGATATTCTCTTCAACAACAAGGAAGATCATATACAACAGTTTGACTTTATTGATGAACCTGCCCACCAATTTTACAGGATCCTCCTCCACCACCAAAAACCACCAAGTTAAAATGACTGTGAAGTGGAGACATTGCTTACAACTGATTACCTTGTCCTTGGTCGCTGACTGGAAAGAGTTAACAACCACCTCAATGGTTAAAAAAAATTTTCTACTAAGGACCTCGAGGAATAGCAATAGTGATTAAATTTGTGGACAAGCAGCCAGAGTTCTGGACCATTAAATCAGAGACATGTTCAAATCCCACCATGCCAGTTGTGGAATTTAATTTAAGGAGTCAAATAAATCTGTTTTTTTAGATATCTCAATATCAGTAATCATGAAGCTACAAGATTGTCATAAAATTCCATCTGATCCTCAAATCTCCTTCAGGGAAGAATATATCTTTACCTGGTCTGGCTTATGTGTGGCCTCTCAGCTTGTTTGGTGCTTAACTGCCTCCTCAGGTTAGGGGCAATTAGGGATGGGTGATAAACTGTGAGCTTTGCCAGTGACATCCATGTCTTGAGAAACTAATATATAAATCACAATGAATGTATCAGCATCGACCACGTGAACTGAAGGGAATTTGATCAAATCATGAGTACAAGTAGAAGGAGTCATTGGTATGGAGGAATAAAACAAGGAAAACGTTATAATTTATTCAGACTTAAAGGATGACCTATCAGCTGCAGATCAGAGAGCATTAAATATAAACATAATTGTCATATGATGATGACCTGGATGATGCTTGACTCTATCAAAGGTTTTGTGATGCTTCACTGAACTTTAGAGCATGACTAATGCTGTTAAAGCATGACAGAGTGCTGTGATTATAAATAATGTTAGTAATGAATATCCAGTAAACATTATATACAGAATTTTAACTTCCTGTCTAATATTGTCCAAATTTAGAAGAAGTTTTCAGACTACTTATAGTTCACATCTCAAACATTTACTTGGCAAAATAGATGCAGCTCTTTTTAAAACCAAATGCCACCTTATTATTATAAGGTTATTAGCATTTTCTGTGGCATAATCCTAAATTCCCTGCTGTGTGGTGATAGTGAATGTTCAAACATTTCTGCTACAGTGCAGAAATTAATTGATTGTTCAAAGCTTGTGTTGCAGCTGAATATTTTAATCAGCTCAAATTCCACCAAAAAAGGAATATTTATGATTATCTTTAACAAATTCTCACTAATGCCTGCTGTTTTAGTCAATTTCAGTCCCATTCCATGCAATGCACTGAGTAACTGTAAAGAATTATCTGATGAATTGCAAACATTCACATGTAACTGATGATATCCTATTTTGCTTCTACCCTTCATCAGAACATGGAATGCAAAACATTTGGAAAATTACCAAAATATATGTTATCAGTTAGCATATTCATAGACACTATTAAAAATTAATGTCTAAATACCTGTTCTATGAAAGCAGGTTATAACTGATATTGGATTTCCAGCATCTGCAGTTTTTTGTAGCAAAATATGAGCTACTGGAGGAACCCAGTAGGTCAGACCAGTCCAGATGAAGGTTCTCAACCTGAAATGTCAACTGTCCACTTCTCTCCACAGATGCTGCCTCACCCACTGAGTTCCTCCAGAAGCTCCGATTTTGCTCCAGATTCCAGCATCTGCAGTCTCGTTTCTTTCCATCTGCAGGTTTTTGCTTTTCATACTGAAACTCAGTTGCCAAATAACTGATCTGAAAGAACATAAGTATTATTTTAAATGGAAAACCTGCTTGGCTACCTATCTTTGGCAATATTTAGATCAAATAAATAACTTTACCACAGTACAAACTAGTGAGATGAATTGTTCTTGATTGGATCTGACAGCCATGTTTGCGCCCTGTATTTTTCCCATGATTTCAGAACCAAAGTAAGAAGCTGAAATCCTAATGTTATTCAGACTTTGTTGAAATAGCAAAAATTTCAAAATTTTTCCCAGATTCATTCAATTGAAGTATCACACAGTTAAAATCACCAAAATGGAGGGAAAGTTGGTTCAGAGGAGGACTGTAACAAATTACAAGGATCTGCTTCACCTTCTCGCGAGTTAATCTGTTCCACATGTGAAGTGTTGGATGGGGTGACTCCCTCCACCTGTCAGTCACGCAGTTAATAGCTAGTAGGTCTCAGGGGGTACATCCTCAGGCCCTACTCTAGATCATCTGATCCCTTTGAATGAACTTAGGGGGACATAATGGCTCAGCTAGTTGAACTGCTGACCAGAGTAACACTCTATTACAAGCCCCAATTTTTGTACTTTTCTTCTCTC
>JARFYF010000063.1:103071392-103083947 GCA_030265395.1 Rhina ancylostomus
ATCACTGTGCATCAGTGGTGAAGGGAGTGAATGTTTCAGGTTGTACATAGGCTACCAATCAGAGGGATTTTCCTGCGTGGTGTCAAGCTTCTTTGAAGTTGTTGGTCTGCACTCATCGAGGCAAAAGGTGAATAAGCCAGAGGCTGGACTGACAATCCAGGGATCCGAGTTCAATATCACATGGCAGCTGTGGAATTTAAATTCAGTTAAGTTTATAATAACGACCACAAAACAACTGGATTTTTGTAAATACTCAACCTATCTGATCATTAGTAACCCTGCTTGTCCTTACCCAATCTGGTCTATATGTGACTACATTCCTATTCCATGTGGTTGACTCTTAAATGCCCTTTCACATGGCATATATGCCACTTAGTTGTCTTTAATGGTGTGTTCAAACAAAGAAGGAAGATAGCTAAACAGAACCCCCGGCACATCTTTAGATTCGTTAACTAGTCTTTAAATGACAGAGCAAAGTCACTTCCAACCTTAGAAAGTCCCCCTCAAAAAACACTGGAGTTGATATCTAAAATGAGCTATCTGTCCTATGGACTAGTCAAGACAGACAAGATAAATTTGTATTCACAGAGCCATCCTCTCGTCCCATCAGTGAAACAGACCCACCACAATTAGCAGCACGGTGGCATAATGTGGGAGCGAGTAGCCCTTGGAGTCCTTAAAGATGACTCCACGAGGTTCATTGCATCAGGACAAAATGGATAAGAAAAGCTCCTCTGAATTACCACCTACCATCCTCCCTCAGCTGATGAATCCTCCACATTGAACAATACTTGGAAGTAGCACTGAAAACAGCAAGGGCACAGAATGTATTCAGATTGGAGACTTCAAGGATGAGAAAAGATATTTATTTATTAGTCACACCTACATTGAAACACAGTGAAATGTGTCTTTTTGCGTTACTGAGAATGTGCTGGGGGCAGCCCACAAGTGTCGCCATTCTTCCAGCGCTAACGTAGCATGCCCACAGCTCCTAAACCGTACGTCTTTGGAATGTGGCAGGAAACTGGAGCACCTGGAGGAAACCCACACAGACACATGGGGAGAACATATAAACTCCTCACAGACAGTGGTGGGAATTGAACCCGGGTCGCTGGCACCATAATAGCATTATGTGAGCTTCACCAAGAGGGAATTAGGTAGCATTAACACTGACCTAGCTGGTCCAGTCCTGAAGGACATAGCTGCCATACTGTGTCTGGTAGATAATGAATCAATGAAAGTGAAGGATGAACCTACTTGACCTCACCTTCACCAGTCTACCTGTGACAACTACATCTGTCCATGACAGCACAGTAGAAGTGACTACCACATTGTCCTTGTAGAGACAAAGTCCTCCCCCTTTACACTCCATCATATTGTGTAGCACTACAATCGTATTAAATGGGATAGATGTAGAACAGATCTGGCCATCCATGATGTGCAGTGGACCATCAGCAACAGCAGGAGAATGTACACTACCATAGTCTATAACCTCAGGACCCAGCCAACCCATCACTTAATCGTTACTATAACATTAGGGGATCAGCCCTGGTAATGAGGATTAGAGAAGGGCATGGAAAACAAATGAAACTGCAGATGCTGGAATCTGAAACAAAGAACAGAAATGGTGTAAGAATTTAACCAGACACACAGTATCTATGGAAAGAGAAACAATTAACATTTCTCTTAACTGGCTTGAGTTTTTCCAGCAATTCTATCTTTATACAGAAGTGCATGACAGGAGCAGCACCAGACGTACCAAATGATGAGGTTTCAGCCCAATAAAGCTTGAATACAACTCCATGCACATGCTAAGCTGCAAAAGCATCTTGTTCTCAGGCACCTTGATATCATGTAGAGTGAATCAAACTGGCTTCTATGATGGTGGGTATCTCAGGAGGAAGCTGGCATGGATCAGTAAATTCCTTACAAAAGAGGCCATTCAGGCCATCAAATCACTGACAGTTCTCAGAACAATCCTATTCCATCACTTATTTCCCTGGAGTTTATCCTCTCAGCTCCCCCCAGTTCTCCTATCACCCATCTACATTAAGGGGTAACTTACAGAAAAAATTAACCTAACAAACAATACATCTATGCAATGTTGGAGGAAACCAAAACACCTAGGAGGAACCCACATGGTCATGGTGAGAATGTGCTAACATGGTGCAATGGGGACTGGAGATCAGGATCAAACCTGGGTCACTGGTCTGTGAGACAGGAGTGCTACCTCATGTTCCACTGTGATGCATCGACATGGCATTTGCAGCTGATCATGGGGGTTCTTTCAACTGCTTCCCCCATTAACTCTTTAATTTTCCATCACCATTCACTACTAGATGTGGTAGGACTGCAGAACTTTGAACTGACCTGCTGAGTCATTGAGTCAGGCAGCACAGAAACTGATCCTTTGGCACAACATGACTATACCAACTATCAAGTATACTAATCACATTTACTAGCTCCGTAGTCATCTATGCCTTGGTGATTCAACCACTCATCCAGATACTTCTTGAATGTTGTGAAAATACCTGCCTTCATAAGCTACTCAGGCCATCCTCTGGGTGAAACAAATTCCTCCTCCAATTCCATCTAAACCTTCTACCCCTTATCTTAAGCCTATGCACTCTGGTTTTAGACACCTCTGCTGCGGAGAACAGTTGCTTATTATCTATCTGTCTAAGCTCCTTGTGTTGGTTATAGGTTTATTTATGTGTGCATTGTATGGCCCTTCAGCCATTTAACACACATGAACTCCCATGCAGCAGTTTCACCAGCTTGGCACCTGTTTTTAGCTGCATCTTCACAAGAAAGCATGAGCAATCTGCATCTCACATACAAAGGGGGTGAGGGGTGCAGTGGATGTGAGAAGGAGAAAAAGATAAAAATATGCAGTCATTTCCAACCATTTCCACTTGGCCAGGCTATGAGTGCAATGGTCTGAGGTTGCTGATGCCAGTCATGCACCACCTTCACCAGCATAAGACAAAGGGAAGGCAGGTATTATGTGCATTCTTTTGTTCACTGTGTACGTCTCCATAATTGAATGGTTGACAGTAAAGGCAAGTTGTGAGATATACATGCAAGTGTTGGGACAGTGGAAATATGTAAGTTTGTAATCAAGTATAAGAATACGAGTTATGAATGGCAATTGTGATCATTTTTGTGCACATGTTTATTTGCTACTTCTGCCATGAAAAGAGCTTCCACAAGAATATAACAAATACAAAATATCTGCACGTTTGAGATTTCAGCAACTTTTAATATCACCATCCTTTCAAATGATTTCAAATCAAGAATAAACTGCTAAAGTACAAACCTTCCCCAGTTTACAAGTATTACATAGAATTACAGCAGTGCAAAATATTTTCCTTTAAAACATCACTTCAAATATAAATTGTTCCCCCATTCAATGTGCAGCACATTAGTATTTAGTGCACAAAGGCAAGAGAGTACATAAGGAATCAAATCATGTTTGGGTCCAATACTGGTTAAATTAAATAAACGTATGCATTCTGAAATGTGGTATGGTGCAATGTTTTATCATGACTTTTTTTTAAATCAAGTATTAACAGAAAATCTAGTCTAAACAGTATATTTCTTGGCAAATAAGCAATGTGTTTATCAGAACCAAATTGTAATGCACACTGCATTAAGGGCTATGAGGCACCATAATATAAAGAAGGGCAACTATTAAAATTTATAGTTTTCTTCTGTAAAGGCAGGTTGATTACATATGGATGACAAGTGCCAGGAATTTCCTGAGAGCTGCTGATCCCATTCCACTGCTGTAACTTTTGGAAAAGTGCCAAGGAAATATCCAACAAGTAGATTATGAAGCAGAGTGAGAGCTGGCACCAAACTGCCTGGGAGCTTAACGTGAGGTAACGACAGAGCTCAGACCCTGACATCTGAACAACAAGAACCAACCATTTCTGAACATGATGTAAAAGGAGCATCCCTGCACCTGCAGTGTCACCTCATTCCCACCCTAATCCCAATGGCAGACAAAGTAGATCAAATAGCCAGTCTTCACTTCCAGATATTTTCTGGAGTAAATCTTTAAAAACTATATCCTGGATTCTAATTTTTTTTTATATATATAAAAATTGAGGAAACTACTTGCATTTATTTTAGGTTCCATTCAAGTTCATTATACCTCAGTAACAAACCACTAACCAGTGGAAAAACAGGTTTATCAGTCTACAATATTTATTTTAAAATATATTTTGCACCCTTTACCATGAAGACCAACTGTGTTTATTTCTCTGGTTATAATGTTGTAAGTTATGATTATGTGAGAATCCTAACCCAATGCAGGCTCTAAGATTCAATTCACATGCAGAGTCCAGTAGCAGTGCAACCAAACAGATTCAGCATTCCAAATCTGTCAGTAAACTGGGAGTTCTGTGGAGGCAACACATAAGTCTTGGACTTACTGCTGTTTAAAAGGTTAAAGCTGACAGTTCCATGCAAAGTGATGGCATCAGTGAGCAAGATTCTACCCCATATGTTAAAAAATTATACTCTTAACTCTTTAGCTGTGTTCATTAGTGAGATAGGTCCTGAAAGTGTAATTGCTGAACAGGCCATCAATCTAGTGGAGAGTAACATGACATCCAATGACTTTAACTTCCCTCATCATTAGGCCCTGGCACCAAACAATGTCATAAATTGTGGAGCGGTCAATCAGTGCAAATTGAGGGCTGATTGAGGCATCAAAACTAATTGATCAGTAATAGCTGAATGAGTAATATCCCCTTTACTGAAATCTAGTATCACAAATGAGACTGAATTGTAATTTTCATAAAGCCAATATGAATAGGAAAAAGGAAATAATCGCCATTATCAGCTTGCAACAGCAACACAACAGTGAAGGAATCACAAAGAAAGCAATATGAGCAGTTGTCTGAGTCAATTGTATTCCTGAATCAGAAGATCATGGGTTCAATTCCAGCACAGTAGTTGAATACATGAAGCCTAGGGTTATAATCCCATGTTGTGCCAAGATCGGTTGCAGCATCAGAGATGTCATGCTTTAAATGAATATCTAATTAAACTCCCCCCAAAATTTTCATAGTCCAGATACATGTTAATTCATGCTTCCCAAGAAAAAGACAAAGAAATACCATGAACATCCTTAGCAATATTCATCCCAATGCAAACAGTCAAAAAACAGGGTTAACTATTTATCCACTTCATTGCTCTGTTACATGCTGCTCTGTGCCCAATGGCTACTATATTTTCCTGCAGGATAAAATTAATGTCTGAACTCAAATCTAATCCATGTTATGTGAAGCAGTTTGAGATGTACTGAAAAATATAATAAAGTTCTGTATAACTGCCAGTTCATTTTTTACATTAGTACTTTCTGAAAAATAGAGTTGGTTCCTTGTTAACATTATTGGCTAATTACAGTTGTTGGACTGATAAACAAAAATGTGTAACTTTAATAATCTTTATGAAACTGCAGGCATATAATAATACAAACATCTATTTTTGAATTTTCATTTTCAAGAAACTAGTTTGTTCATTTGTTTCAAAACTATATTCGTTTGTTTACAACGGTTAGCGTAACATTATTACAGTGCCAGTGACCCGGGTTCAATTCCAGCCGCTCTCTGTACGTTTTCCCCGTGTCTGCATCGGTTTCCTCCCACATTCCAAAGATATATGGGTTAGGAAGTTATGGGCATGCCATATTGACGCCAGGAGAGTGATGACACTTGCAGGCTGCCCCCAAAACATTCTACCCAAAAGATGCATTTCACTGTGTGTTTCAATGTACGTGACTAATAAATAAATCTTACCTTATCCTACTTCCCTTTACCCTATTTATTTTAACCCAAAAATACATTCTAATTATTGTTTTTAAAACTTTACATGCAAACATGATAATTGATATAAATTCAATTTTTGCTTTTATCTTTCATCTGTTTTCAATCATGTTTACAGTTTATTGAAAAATACAGTAAATGCTGAAAAATAACAAATCAGATTGGTCAAAAGCTCCAGAATCAGTTTGGATGAAACATCCTCTGGTCAATTGATCAAATGTTTTCCAATATTTGAGCGGTTGTGCTGACTGCTCCCCCTTGCTTTCTCCTTCCCCCACCAACACTAACTTTGTACTCCATATTATACAAAAGGAAAACAGCCAATCAGCCACAACCAGAAATAATGCTGCTGTAACACATCTCAATTTGACACTTAGTTTACAGAAGCAGAGAAGTTTTTATTCATCCATCTGCAGAGAGATTAGTTGAAATAGAACAGAAAAAAATTACCATCCTATTTTTTTCCAGAACATTCCTTGAACAAGCCAATTAACTGGCACTTAAGGCCAGATGTTACTAACACAGCATTTGTGCATTAGTGAGCATTAATCCAAAATACATTGTAAACTCCAAATTAACATTCACTATCACATCCATGCAAATGCTTTAATATGCAGTCATTTCAAATTAGAAGAACATTACTTCACCAACTTGTTTCTATGCACAATTTGAGGTCTACCAGTCAGATTGTTTTTGGCAAATGACACAGAGAAACCAGCTTCTTCTCGCCTTATAATTGTCTGTAGTCTGTCATGAAGCGATTCTGGTTTCAAATGACCTCATTAGAGCAAGTATATCAGATGCGAAAGAGGAACTAAGTTCCACAGTTTTCCCTAATTTTACGAATCCTGTCCATTATTTTTATGCTCTATAAAGTCCTAAAGAACATTCCACGATAGCAGATTTGACACTTTTTACTACCCAGATATCACTCACGTCTCATGATCAGGAAGTGAGCTGAACCTTTTGCTGTTACAATGGAATAGTTAGATGTCTCCTAGAGAGGCCAGTCATTGTCTGAAGGTGATAGTTCTACCAACATCAGGGTATGATCATGCAACATGAAAAGTGCATTTGAAAAGGCTGCAATTAAAAGCAGGTAGTTACTGTCTTTGTCCTGGTCTCTGTTATACATAATTGCGAGATGGCATATGCAACAATAAGGCTTGATTTAATGGATCTGGGAATTAAGAGTACAAACTTATTTAATAGCTGCTGCAAATACAGGGTTATCATGGTCATTCTCAAATTGTCCATCATTCTGAAACTTCTGTTCAATCTGTGATCGTCTTTAGCTTTTAGAATGGCTTGTCCAAGCAAGTTGGTGATTTTGCTGCCCATCTTATCTGTGTTGCTTTCATTTTCTCAATATTTATTGCAATGTTTGGCATCTTAGGCAGGATTTGGAACTTTACATATTTAAACTCTAAAGCATCACATGTTTATGTTAAAACAAAATCATATCATTTGTTATTGCTTATCTTTTAAATTTGGCTTTACTCCCATTTGGCTCTTTATATATTCATGGCCTCTAAGCCATCATCCAATGAGATTCACTGACTGGCTGACAATTTCCCACATTCAACAACTTCTCCTGGATTGAAGGCACCCTCATTTCTTTAGTCTTAGAGTCCTACAACATGGAAACAGGCCCTTCAGCCCAATTCATAATGCTGTTTAAGGTGCCTTCTTGAGCTGGTCCCATTTGTTTGCATTTGGCCCATATCCCTCAAAATCTTTCCTAATATATGTACTTGTCCAAATGTCTTTTAAACATTGTTTAAGTTTACCCACCTCTATCACTTCCTCTGGCAATTCATTCCATATACCCAACAGAGTCCTAGTCACTAAACAATTTTAACCATTTGCATAAATGTAACAGTGCAGAAAGATTCTTTGAGTATTTCTCACTTGTCCTTTCTCAATTCTGAAAGTGTTCATCCCATTTATCATCAGATTGAAAGCTAGAATTTAGCTAGTGTTAATCAATCTGTCACCACTTAAAGCTTAATTACAGTATTCATGACAACTTCATATAATCGTTCCCAACAGCTGAAACTTGTGTCAAAAACCAGTAACCTTTGTCCATGCAGTTGACTAATTCACTAACACTTTGGTTCAGGGATCTTATAAGATCTTTGGAAATATTGCCTGGAGATTCAATCCCTGTATTATTATCTTAACATATTTACAATAATTTTCCCACCAAAAGTTTAAGCTATACAATTTTAAACCCTATATTTGAAAATATGTTCAAAGCTGAAACAAATCACGACTATCCATTGACACAGTAAGTAATCTACACAATTCTAGAGCCAAGCAAGACATCTCCTATACATCACTTCTTCATGCACCGTACATTTCTACTCCTCTCTTCAGTGATATCTTGTATTATGATGCTTGGATTTTTATTAAGGATTTTCAGAAATTGCAGGAATATTATGCTAAACCTATGTTCCTTGTTGAAGAACAAATTGGCATCATCCCCAGTACTTTATTGCAGAAAGTGCTAACTTGTTTTAACATCATTATAGTTTCAGTTCTCCCAGCAACTCTTGGTAAAGGCCACAGCACTAGATTATCATTTTCAGAAGTAGAGTCATAGAGTTATACAGCACAGAGATAGGCTCATTGGCTTAGCATGTCCATGCTACCCATTGTACCAACCTCTACCAATCCTATTTACCCACATTAGGCCTGTGGCCTTTTTTGCTTTGATGATTCAAGTACTTGTCTAGATGCTTCTTAAATGTCATGAGAATTTCTGCCTCCCCCACCTCTTGAGGAAGCACATTGTGTGAAAAAATTCTTTAGATACTCTCTGAACCTCACACAATAAGTATATCTCCTCTTTTGTTTGACATATTCAATACTATCCACACTGAAATATAGTCATAAAGGGTAATTTTGCAAGGCTCTTGTTGATAGCAGGCAACCTCCTCAGTAGTACACGTCATTGCAACAAGACTGAGCCAGCGGCAGACCCAAGCCAAATTGCTCCTCAAGCCATGGAAGACATGCATGAATTCTCCCAGTAGAGATCCATGGTCAAAGGGAATGGAGCAAACAACAATTTAGCAGCACCCCACCTCCTCCACCCCTACCCCCAACACTCCATCCCATCCCCAATAAACATGCTCTTCAGTTAGTACTAGCCTCTGCAGATTATGAGAGGGTGGAGTTCCATGCATATATTTCCATTACATGACTTTCTAACCTTTGATTCAGAGTTCGGGTCAATAGATAATCCTTTGTGTTCTTGAATCATGGAACTTCACTCAACAAATTAACATCATTTGACAAGGCACTTTAGACAATGCCACTTGGTAAACAAATATTATGCAGTGTGGTTCTGATCAGTGCTTCACTTTGGATTTTGACATCCAGCCTAATATCCTGACAACACAGTTTCAGTTTCACTCATTGTCACCTGTTTATTAGGAAGTTGATGCTTTATATGTTATAATAACCTTAAGGTTCCTTTCCCCTAAAAATTTGAGAAGTTAAAAATCATACTAATACTGCTGTTATATTTGTGAACTGTACTTTATAAATTCCACATGATCTACTTTGGTGTCAAGATCTTAATTTCAAGCCTTGTGGGATACAAATTTTGTATATACACTACAATAAAAGCTTCAACTTTGTCTGAGTTTTCTATCACAAGCAATACTGTAGAAAGCTGGATTTGTTCTCTATTATATCAACACTTGACATCACCACTACTTCATCTGTAGTTGCTGACACTGGATTTTTATCCATCACTTATCTACCAGGACACAGAAGGACACTCTTTGGCCCATCAAGTCCATGCCAACTTGCAATGAAGTAACAACATCAATCCTATCCCTCCTCCCAAAGTTTTCCAATAGCTCTAACTTACTCTCTCACACATGCCCATCAATTCTCCTGAGATCCTTTCGCCTACACTGAGGGTAATTGAAGTATTCAATTAACCTATTAGCATGTCTATTGGATGTGGGGAGAAACCAGAGCACCCAGTAGAAACCCACTTCAAAAACATGCAAATTCCACAGAAACAGCATTCAATGTCAGGACTGAACCCATGTCCCTGAAGTGATGATGCAGTAACCATTAATTGCTGTACCTCTGTACAACCCTCTTAACTCTTAAAGGAAAACTTCCTAGCCACAGTAACCATGGAGCGGTTACTGGGCATTGGAGCAACCAGCATGGAATTGATTGTGGAAGTGGATTTACTTGCTGTTAAAGAAAATAAGGAATTATTTTTGTGATCTATGAATTCACAGTTGCGGTTGTTTTAAATATATACTCCTTTTTAAGCAATATGCATTAAAGAGGGAAAAGGTAACTTAGGCCCCTACTGCAGATGCCTGGACCACAATTCAATCAGTGATGAATGTTGAGCTAAAACAGAATTGGACTCATCGGTAATTTCTCTCTAACTGAATTTACACTGAGACACACATCAATGACAAACACTTGAACAAGGCATTGGAGGTTCAGTACTATCCATGGAACTTTATGCATCAAAAAGATGAGCATCCTTAGAGGAAGGCCAGGAAAAAAAATGACAAGATAAACAGCAGATTTGAAAAAGTTGTAGGATTTATCCATTACTTGTCTTTGACAAGCAAGAACGCCTGGAACTGCTTGGCTTTTATTATAATGGAACTTAAGACTGATTTCAAGTGTAAAATATACATGAACAGGATATTAAAATTATGTGGTGTTTGATGGAAAGGTTAAGCAGTGGTAACTCACAACATATGTACTGAAGTGCAAGAATATTGCCTACAGGTTGAAGACATTTAAGGGTTTAAAACTTAGCCAAGGTCCAAGTAAGTTGGGCCAGCTATCTCCATGGGATGAAAAGAACCCCAGGAGACAATTTTGTAACTGTGCATCAAAAGTACAGTGTTATTTGCCTGTTAATGAAATAATCTAAAAAGCAAGCGAGTGACCCGATTTACTTAATCAAACTGCTTTTATTATAATTCCATCATATAATGAGTAAAGGTGGGCAAGGTTATTGTAAACAGAAGTACAATATGGAATGTTTATAAACTGTGCATAATCTGCACTGTATATAAACTGGCACCAGTTTTGTGGGGTGTAAATGAGATGTGTCCTGAAGGCAGCTGATTCAAGGCCATTTAACTTTATATTTATGTTACATATGACCCAGTACATATGCTTTGTTTTCACTTATAAATCCATAATGCAGTTCTTACAATAACCGCAAAGCCGTAGTTTTCTTAGCAAAAGTGCTAACTAGTTTTAGTAAGCAAAGAAAGTTAACATTATGATGATTCTTTCATTTTGTGAAGTGATAGACCGTAGTGTAGCGGTTTGCATAACACTACTACAGCACCAGCGACCCAGGTTCAATTCTGGCCACTATTCGCTAGGAGTTCATACATTCTCCCCATGTCTGCATGGGTTTCCTCTGGGTGCTCTGGTTTCTTCCCACATTCCAAAGATGTATGGGTTAGGCATGCTATGTTGGCACCAGAAGTGTGGCGAGACTTGCAGGCTGCCCCAGAACATTCTACGCAAGGAAATAACATAAGATTTCTTATGTTATCTAATTTTCTTAATAACTCTAAATCAAATTAAATTTGTGGAGAGTAGAAGTTAAGTAATTTTATTCTGCATTCAGATTTAAGATTTTATTTGAATAGAGGCATTGCAGCAAACAAAATAGGATAGTGAAACCTTCAACTGAATCTGTATCCTAATAATTGGCCAATGTGATTCCCTCCCATAACCCTTCTCTGACCCTGAAGTGTATGTAGTAAATAAACAATAGATGTCTATATATGCAGAAGAACAATGTAATCGACCAAGTTTTTTTTTAAAAAGAGTCTTTCTGCCCATTTGCTCCTCCAAGTTTAATGTTGAAAATTTTGGATTTGAGTGGTGTACCAGAAGAGGTAAAATGTGGAAAGCCCTACTGCTACAAAGAATAATAATCCAACAAAGTTTTGACTCAGTATTCAACATAACCTGCTGAATTCTCATAATAATTGAAAATAATCCTTTTTAAGGAAATATGGATTTTCGTCTTAGAGTTCTATTGCTCCTGGAAGAGGAGGCTGTAGATATGCACGAGAATGAGAGGATGGAGAAAGAAAAAGAGGAGAACGTCAAAAGTGTGGCATCACGAATTTGGGAAGAGCCAGCCCTTGGTATCTATGCTTAACAAAACTAATATTTTCTTTTCCCTGATGTCTGAGAAAAGCAGTATTTTTCCTCAAGACAGTAAGTGAAATATGCTAGCTGTTACAAACTGATCCACAACTTCTTTTCAATGTGTACAACTGTGTCAATAGTTGTAAGGTTGATGAAAATATTATACTGTAAATTAATATATATCACATCAATTGTCTTTATGTATTATCCACTCAGTAAGGCTTCTGATTCCATTAACTTCCCCATGATCTCAGAGACAGACATAATGCTGGAGGGACACAGCAGGTCAGGCAGCATCTATGGAGGGAATTTTTCCTTTCTCTCCTTACCTTTGATCCATCCCCCCGTGGATGTCCTCTCCCCTCTTCCTCCACACCTGCCAATCACTATCTCTTACCTGTATCTACCTATCACCACCTTGTGCCCACCCTGCCTCCCATCTTTTGTCCACCTATCACTGCTCTGCTTTTTCCTCCTATATATTGGGCTTCCCCTTTTTCCAATCTTCAGTCCTGAAGAAGGGTCCTGACCGGAAGCATTG
>JARFYF010000063.1:103113470-103127582 GCA_030265395.1 Rhina ancylostomus
GATGTATTAGGCTGAGTCCACTACTCTCTTCAGCTTTTTATGTTTCTGCACATTCGAATTGCCGCAACCAGTCAGGATATTTTCAACAATACATCTGTAGAAGTTTGTTAGTGTTCAGTGATGTTGAGCAAGAGGTTGTGGCAGCACCACTCAACCAGCATTTTATCAGGTCTCTCAGATATGGAAATGTATCACTTGCTCTAACATATTTTGAAAGGCCATTACTCTTAACATATGGTTGATAGCTGAATTAATTCAGGCCTTTTTTGATCAGAATGGGTTTGGTGCATATCCCAAGATGCTTGTCTTTTTTCATTTCCTGGGTTTGTGAAGAAGCAGATTCTTGACTTCTTTAACCTTGACACCTTTCACTATTGATGAATAATGATACCTGATGATATCTTTTCTCTACACAAATGCTGACTGAACTGCTATATATCTCCAACAGTTTCTGTTTTGACTAACATCTGCAACTTCCAGAATAAATCCTGAATGGACTGAAGGGACTCAGCTCGAAACATCAACTGTTTATTTCCCTCCATGGGTGCTGCCTGACCTGCTGAGATCCTCCAGCATTTTTAGTGCATTGCTCCAGATTCCAGCATCTGCAGAATTTCTTGTCTCAGTTCTGGTCTGTGCTATCTCTTGAAATTGAGATCTGTTATGGGAGAAATATTTTATCCATGTGCTTCTAGTTTGATAATTAGATCAGGAAAATGAAAATTCAGAAGTCAACTCTCAAAAGCAGCCAATTTGCAATAGATGTCACATTTTGACATCATTAGAAAAACAATATTCAGAAACTTCAAAAAAAAAGCTGTTTGTGAATAATTCATTTAATTGGAAGGATGACTCATTTCACCATCCAGATATCCTTCACTGTGGCCTTTTCCCAAAGCAGGATGCAAGGCAAATTCAGTGATGAAATATCTTATTCATACTTTTATTTGTTCAGGTTCAAATTCAAAGACGGGTGCAGTTTGCAGCAGTATCTGTGCAGTCTCAAAGCCAAATATTTTCTTGCTCTTTTCATTGCAGAACATAATTTGTTTAAAATGTTGCTGTAATTAGAATCTGTGGGGGGGGGGAAAAAAAATTTAAAACAATGTGCCCCAAATCTTACCTTAGGTACTTGTCTTCTTTAACCACTCCTCAATGTTAGCCAAGGCACCCAATGAACCAGAGTTTGATGTCCTTTGCCTGCACAGTGTCTAGGTAATTATAGTGGTCCCAAGGGTCAAGCAGAAACTTTTGTCTTGGTGAATATGTCACATGCTCTCATATTATCTCTTCAAAAGCAATGGAAGAAATTTGAGCAAACTGTGGCTTGCCTTATAAACTTCAGATCAACTTTGTTAGCGAATAAGAAAGCAACCTCAAAAACAATTGCACATTTTGTGATAATCAGAACAATAGGTTTCTCCATTTTCTTTCTCAAATAAAAGAAACTTTTGTACTTCTTAAGTGGAAAAAGTTCCAAACTTTCCAACAGTACTAACTATATGGAATATCCTTGACTCTTGTTTTTTCTCTGCTTGTTCCAATTCTTGAGTGGCAACAAAATGGTAGTGATAATAAAACTTCAAACTTTTAACTCACACCAGCTTTCCACCAGAAACTAGCCAACTGAACTTTTGCGCAGGCCTAATATAAGAAAAATGGTTCAACCACTCGTCGAAGCAAGCAAGCTCCTGAGGCCATGTCAGTCAAAGTCTAATGATGTGGTTAGGGTCTCTAATGCACTTCCAGTATCTTTAATAGGATATTAGCACAGGTGAGTGCCATACATTACAATGAGAAGGCTAGAACCAGATTCACCAGAAGGGACTATTGGAAGAAGTTCGTCTAAGAATAAAAAAAATTTTGTTTTGATTTTTTTAGATTCAGGATAACTTCACTGCTCTCCCAAACCTTTGTGGATAAGTTTCATTAGTTTTACTTGCCACAATCACCAGCTCTTCTTGTACTCCTACAATCAGCCCTGCTCTCCTATTCAACCTGTTGCTGCAAGTTTGTGAGCTGCCGAGTTTATCCTCCTCCTATGTGGCCAACGAGTGCTCAGTGTGTGCAGAGAGCTGAACAAAAATGTTGAAATGAAGCCTATTCATCAGAATGGTTTGGGCTTCTTTCCAAGGAAAACAGTTGGCTGTTGCAATCACACTGAAGACCAACACTGGGGAAATACTTCAAAGCAAACTAAAAAAGTATCATTTAAATTCTACAAATCAAGGTCATAAGATAGTCAGTCTACAAAATAGAGCTGCATAGAACTTGTTATGATGGCAAGAATTTCACATGCTGTTGAACTCACTTCATCTGCCAAGTGTGGTAGGGTGGCAATACATGCATTGGTTACAAAAGCCAAATGTTTGCTGTGTAGGCAGTTCATAACACTGCAGTATCTATAAACATGAGAGTACTTCTAAGAATTGCATTAGAATGTGGTATTATTTTTATGCTTTATTATACCAACCACAGCTATTAATCAAAGGTTGACTGCCTTCAACAAAGGATATTCTTTTGGTAGCTCTATTCTTGTTGCTTGCATTCATGCAGAGTAACACAAAAGCCTACAGATATACAGTACATTGTCAACAATGTTCTGGAGTGCAAACAACGTGTGGCAAAGGACACAGAACAGAGCAATGTGGCCAGATGCAGAAAGAGGAAGGTGATACTACATCTGCTCAAGGGAGCCACAGTGTAGGTGCATGGACTAACCGCCGAGGGAATTCAGGTTTGATGTGCTAAACTTCATACTTGTGGCGGCCTGCAGGTTGTCCTCTGCCATGGAGATGATGTTCAAAAGCGTCAGGCTCCTTTGCTGGTGGGTAATGCTGGAGTGCTGGTAGCAGCAAATCAAAAGAGAAGTAATGGTGGCACTTATTGCTTTATCCACAGCATTGTGTCGTATGTTCACAGAAAGTGACTTCAGCAGGAAATTCTTGGGTCAAGTTGCCTGAAAGATGGGAAAGGCTGGTATAGTTATGGTTACATGCAGCCAGGGATGCTCCACAGACTGAAGAGCTGCAAGCATATTGGGCAGTCCCCAAAATTAATAGCGCAGTTGTAGTCATAGAAGCAGCCTGGAGCATGGTGATCATTATAAGGTCACTGTTGCCATAAATGATCATTTGATGAAGATGGTGATTAACAGATGACTTGTTAATGAGTCATGACATACATGAGAATTTGTACAGTGTAGCTTTCCACTGGTGAGCTGCAGGATTATTCTGTGTGTCCTCTGGAGAGCTCTTTCCTAGTCTCTGGCCAATGTTATTCAATGTCTGACACAAGGCACAAGGTCTGGAAGCTATGAATGATTGCAGCTAACTACAGCTAATTGTGATGTGGAAGGACTGGGTGCACAGCTTCATATTGACTCAGTAAAATTCTACAGTGTTGGTTGTAATGAAACGTTTGGCACAATATGAACTCCTTTTTACTGAGAAAAGAACCCAGCATAGTTTAAAAGACAGTAAATAAATGGAGATTACTTCACAGAGAACGTCAGCAATAGACCTTTGTAAATCAGAACCTTCCTGGGCTGGTCCAACAGAGTCCAGATTTTAAATCAGGATGAGGCAAAATGTGGTGGTTGGAGTGGCAGGCAGAGGTTACCACCAGGGCCTTGTGGGAAAGGACACCAAAAGCCCTTCTAGACTGTACACTATTATGCTGCTCATGAATCTGGGATTTGGCTGTGTGCTATAATTCCATGAGTACAAATCTATCAGGTTGTAGCTTGACAAGTATTTAGGAACGCTCTCACCATTTAAGCAAAGGTCCCCTGATGTTTGTGAGAAACTCTTTGAAATATCAATTGGGCTGACAGTGACCTTACCATGACTAACCTAACGCTGAAATCAAGTGTACGTATAGAGAAATCCACAATGTATTCTGACTATAAATGGAAAAGTGCACACTGTATTCCATTGCCTAAGAATTGTTCAACATCCTTTAGTGCTCTAAACATATTCTGTGTACAAGCTAACTCCCATTCTCACTTCCCAAGATAATAAAGGTCTTCCTTAAAAGCTCCAATTTCTGCTGGCAATGAAGTAAACACATCGTGTGATCCATAATGTCATGAGCTGTGCAGTTGACACTTGGCACTTGGTAAACATTAGCCACACTAAAATGAGCAGCACCCAAAAATGCCTGGCCCGGTTTTCCTGAGGTTCACTAATCAATGTGTAAATGACCTCCAATGACTGCTAATAATATTTCCTTCAAGGTCCTGGTAACGGCATCTGCTTGTCATCTAAACTACTGCATCATTTGGCAAATAGATCGTATGGTTTCGAGGCATATTAATGGAAAGGTGCATATTATGTCCTGTGTGTATATGTGGCAAAATATAGAGAAATGTACACTATGAGCAGACGTTTTCATGCCATCATGTGATCAAATTAAGACTTTACTCTTCCGGAAAATAACTCACTACATCCCTTGGAAATCTATTCCAGCCAGAGATTAGCCTCTGAATAAAGGAATGCCTTCTATTAGCTATATCAAACTATTGTGTTACATCTGAAAAAAAAATCTGTAGATGCTGGAAGTCAGAAAAAAAAGCAGAAAATGCTGGAAAGACTCAACAGGTCAGGCAGCATCAATGGAGAGAGAAATGGAATTACCCTTTCAAGTCCTAGACCCCTTGACATTTTGACTGAGACTTTTTATCTTTCCACAGAAGCTGTCTAACTTCTGTTAGTTTTTCCAGCATTTTCCGATTATGTTAAATCTGATATTGAATATGTCATCAAAACTACATAAAGAACAACGATTGCAAGCAAACATACATATTAAGATATAAAATTATGATAAATAGTTAATAAAAGGAATTTTTGATTTTTTTTTGTATACATTGCATCAAAATCAGGTAGGTTAATTTGAGGGGTTTAAAATGGGCGGTGTGGACTCGTTGGGCCGGAAGGGCCTGTAACCACACTGTAAATAATTTTTTTAAAAAATCCGGCATATCTGAGCAAAGCCGTCTGAATTTTTATAACTGTAACAATTACATTAAAATATAGGGAGTCTGTAATTTCTAAAATTGCAAAATATTCTATGTCCTTGACACTCAATAGAAAATCTATTATTATGCCACAAGGGAACCTTAACATCTTTAGGGTCAAATGTGTGCAAAGCCTACGGTGAATAACTTTATACGGGAAATCACAATGGATTTCAAAATTGAGCAAGGCATAGTCACCATCAACATGCTTTAGCATAGGTGGAATCTTGGTTTCACATACCTTTATAAGCAAAGGGATAGAATTATTTTGAAATTAAAGAGGTAACAAAGTGAAGGAAATTTGAGCCACATTTATGATTGCCTAGATAATCAGCAAATATATCAACGCTTTCTAAATTCTATCTTACTTAATAGCTATTTGTTATTTATGTTGTATTAATTTATGTATATGGAAAGAAAGTGTTTAATATGGTAGCTCTCACATCCCAAATGGTTCCAACTATTTTTAATATTTCTAAGACATACTTTGTGGGGCATTTCTGTCTTCAAATTGCACTGGTTACAGCAACAATACTGTACTTCAAAGAGTAGATTATTCAATGTAAAACACATTAAGACACCATGAGATTATGAAAAGCATGATATGAATGAAAAGCCCAAGAATTCATACCAACATTCTTGCTCACCCCATGTCAGAACTTTATCATAGACGCGATTTCTAAACAAGTTCAGGCACTTATGGATGATAGGGTGCCATATTGATACTAGGTCCTTCATGAACTGTTGAAGGAGCTGTTGAGCATATGCAGTAATGTCTACCAGAGTTCAATACTTCTGAATAGCTTAGCTTGAAGCTGGCTTACCTGGTCCTTTGCCATGGACTTCAATGTCTGGCTCCTCTTCCAAGTTAGTCCACATTAAGATTTTAAATTATCCCTTCCCCACCCCATCCCTGCCTAGGGTTTTTGAACCCCTAGTGCTCTCCACCACCTTGTTCCTTTCTCAGCCCCTGGCCCCCTGTTCCTACCCCATCGCAACCAATCACAACAAAACCCACACCCACCAGACAACTGTGAACCGACCAATAATTTGACATTATCTTTGAGGTACTGATTCTTTTCCCTCTGAACATTCCTCTGCCTCTCTCCATCTTGTCGGTCTTCTAAATGGCTCAGATTATTTCTTACACAGCATTACGGCTAAATAATAGCACTGCATTTCCAGGGAGTAGAGCACAAGCTAAACAAGGAGTAAATATCCTCCCAGAAGTCCTTTAAGCCTAGAAATTCATCCCTGATCAGCTGTATTAAATGTCCCATGTAGCTAGAGCACTACAGTTACTCTGCCTCTGGAATTCATTCCACTCACTATTGACTAGAGTACATTTCTGGGCAATGTGTTCTCAGCATGAAATTACAATTCATTCATAATTGGTGGGCATTTTTCTCTGCAGGACCTTAATCTTTGAGAATTGAGTTGTCACCAGCTAATTTATTTGTGGAACAAATTACCATATGAATTCAGAGTCCCAAATGTGAGGACATGGCGCTAACTCACAGCCTTATCTATTACCAATTCACAAATAATGAAAACAGCGCGAGTGGTCTTCTGATGCAGTATGAATGCATGCCTTGTCCCCAACCTCGCACTATTAAATGCTCCTTCTATGATTGTAAAATAATCCTGGAATGATTGAATTTCCAAGCCTTAAATTAGTTAAATCATCACACTCAATTATGTTTGCAGCAAATAAAAATATTACAAATTTTAACCAACAATGATTAAATCATGTCAATATCAAGAAACAAGGCACATGAAAATAATTCAAGTTTAAAGTATGTATCCTCAGTTGATACTGAGAGGACTTCAGTCTTGCCATTGCTTCAGGAGTATTCAATCTGCAACACCAACTGGGTGAACCGAAAACTCTGTAATTTGTACAGTTCATTTAATTGTATTGCACAAATACTTGTGTACCAGATACAATGTCTGCAATTCCAACTCAGAGCTTGGATAAGAAAGCTCTCCTGGATAAGGCTGAAAGAGCCATTTAGTGTCCAGTTTTGCAATCAATTTATAATTAAAATTTATGAAGTGCCAAGGGGAACTGGTACTACCACTGAACTTTAACCTTCTCCAAATGTGCTGTTAGTCCTTGAATGCTCAAAATGGGTCAATCATCAAACCCATGGATACATTAGAGCCTTTAATAAATCAGCTAGTTTTGCTGACAATTAAATTTTACTGTTTACACAAGATATAGTCCTGAAAATGCAACTATATTGTCTTTAATTACTGATCAAATTCATAACATAGAACAGGCATCTTATGGACTTTACATCGTTTCTGGCAAAATGTACCATTCATTGTTTATGTATTCTTTTCCCTTCTCAGTCTGGACTGTAAATTTACCTGATCCCTATATAAGAGGTGTGAACAGAGCCAGGTCTGTCCCAATTGTGCTTTATGAGGTGAGAATTGCAGTACCACAACATGTTGTTTTTGTTGCTGCCTACTTCCGCTTTGAAACAGTTGAACATCCTGCTAAATGTCATTTTAGTCCCGTGGCATCCAATGATGGACTTTGGATAGCAACATTGCTAGATGTGAGAAGACCTAGTAACAAAATGGAGAGCCGTTGGGTTTGATTCATCATTACATTTAGTCACATCTACCAAATGTGCTACCAGGGCATTAGAGTATCACTGAAGTAGTTTAAATATAGTATATCTGGATATTACTTGCAGCAAAAAGTTGGGGAGTGGGAGTTGGGGTGGGGATCTGGGTACGGCTTGGCGCAGCCCAGTATCTAATACAAGAAAAATGTGTAAGCATGATATAGAGAAATCATTTGCCCCCTTCAGCAGGGTTGGGTCTTGTGGCAGACCCACCTTAAAACCTGAGGTCTAGCAAAGGGCCTTCGAACTGAGACATTAACTCTATTCCTCCTCCCACAAATGTGGCCTAACCTGCTGAGTATTTCCAGCATTTTCTGTTTCTTTGTTATCTTACATTTTCAGCATCTGCAGTTTTTTGATTTTCCTCTCCTTAAAACCTTTCTACTTGACCAAGCTTTTAAGTAGCTTGTATCTCCTTCTTGAACTCTATCTCAGTACATGGCTGATTACAAGCCGGTAAAGTGTCTTGGGACAGTTTCCTACTTCAGTGGCACTGTATAAATGCCAATTGTTGTTGTGATAGCCTTCATTCATAGAATCTGATTCATCTGCCAGAACTGAAATAAAAATTCTCTCACCAGCTGTACTGCAAAGTGGTTGCATTTTGAAGTTGTCATAATAAAACACAGGGCTGATTTTAAAACAATTTTAAGAAGCTCAAATAATTTCTAATGAGGTATTTTTTCCACAGCTGATAATGTTTGGATTGTGAAGGGGACAGGGCAGCTGTGGCATGGAATATGATAGTGTGAGGAAAGTGTACAATGTTGGGGAACTCACCCAATCCCTCCCACGGCAACACGCTGGATAAAGTCAGATCATACTTCTTACCTCACTCTCCAGGGATTATTTACCCCAAAACAGCTCCTCAATAATTAATCTGCTCAAAAGTCTGCAAATGTACTTTAAATGCATTCAATGTTTCACTTTATCATTTAATGTCCATAATCAAATAAAAATACTTTAAGTCAGTGTGGGTTTGATTTGGAATTTTCAGCAAAAATGTTTTCAATAGCTCAACCAACTGTAGCAAAACACACAATTTCCATCAAAAAGAAGAAAATATTCTACTTTTTTAATATTTTGGATTGACAAAGTAAATGTGAATTGAGGTATATTTTTCTCTGCCCAAACAATTATATAAGCAATTTAAGCTAATTCTGAGGAAAAAGCTCAGAAAAAACATTGGATTAATTATGTAAAAGAACAAAGAATTGGCAGGTGAAATTGAATTAGATGAAGTGCAAAAAAACTGCACACAGGGAGGAAAAATTGGCAAGCAAATTACATTATAAAACTTGTCAAGGTAGGATGAAATTGAAGGTGGTCTGAAGTCTTGGTATTCTGGCACAATGTAGAAGTACACAGTTGGAGCAGAAGAAGTCATAATCAAACAATAAAGATACCTGGCCAGGAATATTTGGTTGAATCAGGCAGGATTAATCCTGTTTCCCAGAATTTTTGCTTATGGTCCCATCACAACCCAACTTAACTGCACCATTTCAGACCGGGTGATGACTGGGCCAAGGGTCGAGTAGTGCAAAGATTCCACCCCCAAAACACCCCAGACATGTTGTCACAGCGGGCAAAGCTGGAGATGGAACTCATATTTGCTTACAACATAGAAGGAGGCCATTTGGCCCATCTTAAATGTAAAGCCAAATCTTAGTGCAATCCCAATCATCCATTTATTTCCCTTCCACATATTTGCTCTCACCTGCCCAGTAGCCAGTTGTAAAAGCTGTGAGACATTTTGATGATTTTTAAATGTCTCTAGCATTCACAGACATTTAAACCTATTAAAATTGGTAAATAACCCAAATAAAAATAAATGAAGCATCTTAGAAAATAAAAAAATTGATTCATTTAAAAACACATAAATAATTGAAAATAAACTCGAACAAAATAACTTAAAAGTTAAATTACTTTCCCTTTGCCTTCAAATTTGCAGGTTGGGAATCCCCATTGGATCTCAGATTCTGCACCAGGTCAGACCCAGTACTGGATCCATACGACAATTCTCCAGCATAATGTTGGAGAATTCCAGCAAGGCAGGCCTCATGCGGAGCCCAGCACCAGGCTGAGGAAACAGTATCCATCCTCCAGGAAGTCCAGGACTTCCATGCTTCAAAGTGTATATGCAGAGACCTGGGACTTACAGCCAGTTAAGCAGCTGAATACCACCGGTTGCAACCAGGATTGGAACTGGTGGTACTGAGAGGCATTTAGACAGACATTTAAATAGGCAAGACATAAAAGGATTCAGACCTAATGTGGGCAAAAAGGTCAGCATAGACACTGTGGGCTGAAGGGCCCATTTCTGTGCTGTACAACTCCATGACTCTAGAACTACCACTGACAATGAGTCAGCAAGGTCTGACTCATTAAGCCCAGCCATAACCATAGAGTCACCAAGGAAGTATTCAAATTTTATAGGCCGGTTAAACAGCCACAAAGTGGATCCATAATATCAAAGAGATGACCTTGTGCCATATTGAACCAGAAAGATTATTACCTCAGTATATTATCCAGCCATGAACTGACCTACCAACACCACACTGTCTATCAAAAGAATCACCTACCCAAAAAACATCTTCCACCTCTGCTATCAACCAGTGAAATTGTTATGCTGTAATCATCAGCTGTAAATATTCTGCATGTTTCCATCTGGCCAGCTTCCATCTTCAATTATCTGGCCATCATCCTGCAAATACAATTGAACAAGTCATGCAAATTTAGTAAAATCAGATAGTAGTTAAATTATACACATAAAAGTTGGACATTCTTAATAAAGTGAAATAATTCTACAATTGGCTATGCCTCTGCAACAATTATTTTCATTTGATTGGATAGTTAGACAAAGAATACCTCATGTATTTTTTTGACAACCATTCATTATTTCATTGATGTTGAATACTGGCATTCATACTTTATTCCAGACTTGGACAAATTTTGATTAGCTCAATTCTTAGGCCCTGATGTCTGTGTACCAGTAAAAACCAGGCACCATGGCATTCACTCGTGCGAAGCAGAGCCTTTTAGTCATGAAAGTATGTGAAACTGTGCTAAAGTGCAATGCGTTACAGGAGACATAGTGTGAGTTCGACTTTATTTAGCAACTTTGGCCTACTGCCCACCTTGCATACTGTCTTTATAAGTCAGAACTTGGGAGGAATGGATTCAAAGCACAGAGATCAGCACAAAATGTGAACCTATAGTACAATGACTTCATCAATACTCCATTTATCAGTAATTACTGAGTCCATTAAAGCAAAGTTTACAACATAGAAAGAAACAGAGCTTAAAATATGCCTCAACAGATGGACAAAGAGTGTCAGTGATGCCATATTTCAAAGGCATCTGCGAGTTTGTTATCATTTAGTTTGGAGTCAGAAAGACAGCATAAACGAGGGTTGGTTGGGAAGAGAATGATTTACTTGACCTTGCATTTGTAGAACTGACAGCACGAACCTCATTAATTCCCTGGGTCACTCTCAAAGACATAAATTGGTTTGAAATTGAAATAAGTGGAGATTTACCAGACCTGCGCAGGGGATTATGAAATCTCTATAACCAGGGAAAGCATTTCCAAATCATTCTTGTAATAAATCAAAATGACTTTTAGGAGAAGGCTAATAAGTTTAATCAGGGAGTTTTGGAACTTTCTGTTCATATCAAATGAAAAATATAGTTATATTTCATTTGAGTATCAACTAAGAGTGATAATTCACTCCTATTTCTTCTTGGCCTGCTTATTGCCGTTGTTAAAAGCCACAGGCATTGAAAGAAATGGAAACATAAATAACATTAGTGCACTCGGCTATTTTAAAAAGTCTCAAATATCCTTTGGCTGTTGTTCAAAATTCTCAGCTGAAAATAAAGCTTTACCTTTTTCCATTTGAATCTTTAACTTCATCTTTTCTGGAAATACAGATATTTATATAATGATTTTTAAGCCAAGCTAATTCCTCTGGTCTTTCGTGTTGTCATTTCTGCAATTTTTTTGCTATTATATAAAAATGGGAGAGTACTGGGCCAGAGGCCAGACTGCTGGCAGTGGTTCTGCTAAAAAGAGCATCAAGACCTGGAGACCTTCCAGCTATAAACACTATTCTTTGCTTATTTTTGACTCTTTTGAAGTCTGTTACTTTCAGTTATAATAAAAAAACAAACACCAATTAAGCGGGACAATCGGTGCACTTTGAGAATCAGGAAAATGAAAAAGAGGCAAAAAAAAAAGTGTCAGATGCCTCCATAATTTAAACAAACAAAATTTTGAAAAACAGTCAAAGCTTTGATTTTTTTTGCAGCCGGAATTTGTGACTAGAGGAGGGTTATCTTAGTTTGCAAAAACCGAATATTAATAGATTCTCAGTCATTCAACACTGAGCACACACCATCAATAATAGCCTACCTTAGAAAGATCAGTGATTAAAATAGACAGTCAGAAGGAGTGAGAACATAAAAACAACTTCATTAGGAGGTCATCATGGGCATGCTGACGGTGTACCCTTGTTGCAACAATCCTCCTTACAAAATTGCCCTACTCAAGTTGTTAGATAGTTCCCTCCCTTTCCCCAATACATGAGTCAATGCTTGAAAACAGAGATAGCAAGGATACTACATGGTCGAGCAATCATTTGTAACTTTGTTGACAGGGATGAAGTGCAGGTTGTTGAAATTTGTTTCTGGAATGTTAGCAGCTTTCTCTCACATCTGGAGGCCTTAGTCTTTCTAAAGTCGTTCCTGCTGTCAAAGGGCCTCACACAGAGTGACGATGGGCTGCAAGCCTCCCATCGTACAGACCTAGGATAAAGGATTGTAGGTCTGTTGCTGTCGTGATTGAGATATAGGTTATGTTCAGATCATCACATTATCAGGCCTGTCAATCATTTGTCACCTGATAAGATGGACAACATTAAGCAGTCGGAGAGTGATTGTGTGCTTGTAGGGAGGGGCAATGAAGGGCCGACAAATGGGCTGCCTGAGAGGCCACAGATTGAGTTAATTAGCACTATCAGACGTAATGTAAATTAAAGGGGAAATAATGAAAAGCAACCTAATAAATAACAGATTTAAGATTTGGAAATGTGATGTCAAAACCAGAACATTAAAGAAGACAGTATACTGGATGAGACAAAGTTGGACAAAATTCAAATGAAGTTAGTACAAGCTTCCCAAAGCCTTGCTGGGTAAATTCACCAGGGCCTGCAATGTATGTGACAAACCAGCAAGTTCTGTATACAATCTATTCTGAGATAACTGATCTCTTACATGACAACAAAGGGTTCTATAATTGGCCTCAGCTCTGTGAACACTAATTGAGTTCAATTGTGACATCCCCACTGTAAAACAGCCAGCCAACAAATTTTAACGTACCCTTACAATACCAAGCACTGGGCCAGGATTGGAAGTAACTTAAATTTCCGACCAGTGTGGTCATACGAGTAAACAAAGCCTGTTTTACCCATCTGAACTGAATACTTTGGCTGCTTTCTTACCAATATGCCATACCAGCTTACTTTCACCATTGCATTGGGTTAACATATCAGGGAGCGTTGCAAGAATACCGAGCATATTCAGTAAAGGGAAGGAAAGATGGAAAATAATGAAAACACAATACTGTAAAAACTTGAAATTTTAAATAACATTCGAAAATACTCAGTAGCGTATGTGAACAGAGGTAACAGGCCTATATCTACCTACCGATGCAGTTCTGCTGAGAACTACTGGTGATGTCTTTCTCAAGGGTCAGCTTGTCTTTGATTTCTGCACTGATACATTGGACTGTCCCACTCCATTACTGGACTCACACTGAATCAAGGGGTGAAGCACAAACACACTGAACTGAGGAGCTGAAGGCAATTCACATTGGCCCCTCACCTTTACATCTTCCATGACTGGCATATGAAATTCAATTCCTTTCATTTGAGTGAGGTTGCCAATTTTGATTGAAATATTATTGCAGATAAGTGTTTGTTTATTTCCTTTTAGTATTTTAGCTTTATATTTTAATTAATTTCTGGTACCTTTAGATGATTATAGATAAACTAATTATTCTTTTATATTTTATATTTCTATTATTAAATTATTTAAATCAATTTAAACTGCTTTTAGATTTCAGATTGTTGGAGACATATTAAAACAATGTTAAAGCCTTTAACAGTAGTATCATCTCATAAGAACTTTAAAGTATAATAGCATAAAATTAAAATCATTTGGCCCCTCATCCCAGCTCTATCATTCAATAAGATCTGCTATCTCAATTTCACTTTCCTGCACCAACCCTACATAGTTTGATATCAAAATAGGATAGGATGCAGAGCTGGGCAGACGAGTGGCAGATGGAGTTCAATCCAGAGAAGTGTGAGGTGGTACACTTTGGAAGGACAAACTCCAGGGCAGAGTACGAAGTAAATGGCAAGGTATTTGGCAGTGTAGAGGAGCGGAGGGATC
>JARFYF010000063.1:103359478-103370303 GCA_030265395.1 Rhina ancylostomus
TTATGACCTTGCACCTTATCGTCTACCTGCATTGCACTTTCTCTGTAACACTAACACTTTATTCTGCATTCTGTTATTGTTTTCATCCTGTACTACGTCAATGCACTGAGTAATGAATTGATCTGTATGAATGGCATGCAAAACAAGTTTTTCACTGTACCTCGGTACATGGGAAAATAGTAAACCAACTCCAATTCCAATTCTTTAAAGATAATGATTTTGGGGTAACAGGCAGCAAAATAAAAGCGACAGCTGCTGACAAGAAGTTGTGCATGTTGGAGCCTTGCCTGCACCTCCCACTCATACCACCATCAGCCTCTCTCCCCATGTCTGGATCCTGTTCCATGATCTTCAGCCATCCCCACCTGAGCTACGTCCAAGCTTCCCACCCCCTCCTCCCTAGTCACTGTCACACTTCAAGCATAAGCCCCCCTCCCCACCCCAACCATTTCCTTCCTCCATCAACAGTGCCTCCGTCCAAAACCAGACACCAAATCCTTCTTCCTTCCTCAATATGAGCTTCCCAGTATGCCTCAATCTGTCCTTTGCTCAGTCTTTGTCGCCCCACTCGCACGCTCCTGCATCAATTATCTCCACTCTCCCTCGTCACCGCCACACTCCAGGCCCACACCATAATACCAATATAGTTCCCCCAATTTTTCCCACCTTACTGCCTTACGTCACACCACACCACCCACACCCTTACCAAATATGCCACCATCATTTTCCTTTAGCACAGACCATCCACTGAAATAATCTTTCATCTTTCAGTGACTTTTCCCACTGACAACCAAACAAGCTGTCTATCTGGACATTTGCTGGCCAGAATAAGTGATTGATGTCCTGGCATTAAATCTGACAGGACTACAGGATTCCCCTTTTTCTGGCCGCAAGCACACATCCCCTGACTGTACTCAACTGGGCCGTTGTATACAATGGCAGGAGAACAAGAAATAGCTCAATATATTTTCACCCAGTATTAACATTTTAAGTATTGATTATGCAATTGACTCTGGAAATAAGGAGGAATTTTAACTCTCTCTGCCCATTGGAAACTGGACAGAACTGTAGTTAAAATTCAAGTGGTAAACATTATGGTTATCGTCTACCTCTTGCCTACTTTGATGCCTCTATTTTCTTGAGCAGCCATGCACCTGTGTAACTCATACTGAGTCTCATATGCAAATAGAAAGACTGCATGCAGATCAATCCTCACTCAGCTGGTCTGATTGGCTGGCTGAAAGATGGCTGTGGCTGACGTCTTCCTTGGACGTAAAATAACAGCTTGCTTTTTCTTTCAAAAGCCACAAAGGGTTGACTATAAACAAAGAAATCACGACAGCTGCCTGAGAGGTGACTACTGACCTGCAGGATCCAACATTGATGGTCAATGACCAACAGTACATTGATGAAGGGGAAGTCACTGTAAGCTGTGTGGGATCCAGCTAGCAAAGTTGGTATTCATCCTGCTGCTGGTTTTCCAGGGGAAAAGTGATGAATGTGTTTGAATCAATGACCGTGTGATCCAGATTCACAGATTGACTGATGTCACCAATGAACCCTGTGGAAGCACGGAACAGGACATTGAAATTCAGAGCTGTAATCACCCTGACAACCAGTATTTGTTCGTTCTTGTGGTGGAGGCTGTCTGCAGTCACGCTACAGCAGATGGTATGAATTTATCACCGCCTTGTAAAATTTCAATTTCTCAGTATGCCTTCAAAAACTATGAAGGCGTGGTGAGAATTGAAATTGTTTTATTGGAATGAAAATGGTTTTTATTACTTCATTATGAGTCAACATTTTTGAAGCAAGGTAACAAACCTGAAATGTGGGGAATGTAGAACAGAATGAGATAAATGCATACTTACATTTAAGCACTTTTTGTTTCCTATAATCAGTGAATAAAGTCTCATCTATTAACTGTTTGGGATCAAAACATGTCAATTCAGTAAAGACTACCACATTACTTAGAACTTAAAGAACATCTATTAAAAATAAAAAAAATAAGATATCTTTATTAGTCACATGTACATCAAAATACACAGTGAAATGCATCTTTGCATCGAGTGTTCTAGGGGCAGCCCGCAAGTGTCGCCACGCTTCCGGCGCCAACATAGCATGCCCACAACCTCCTAACCCGTACGTCTTTTTGGAATGTGGGGGGTATTGGGTTAATTGAACTCAAACAACATTTGAAAGAAAGAGGAATCTTGCATTTAAAGAATATTTCTCACAACCTTAGGTCACCACAAAATATTAAACAATCTTTGCTTTGATCTAGGAATTGCAGCATCCAATTTGCAGAGAGAAACATTCAACAATCTGTAATGCAGAAATCCCCAAGTAACTAGGTTTATAGATATTGATTGAACATTGGTTCGGGCACAAGAGGATACCCTGCTCTAAAGTTTTACCTGAGAGGCCGAATGGAGTCTCAATTTACATCTCACTCCAAGGATGGTACCTCCAATAATTCAGCATCCACATAGTGTTGTACTGGGCTGTCAGGTTGCTTGAGGTCAGATCTCTGGAACAACACTTAACTCTACAATGTTCTGATTCAGAGTATAATCACTGAACTATGGCTATATGCCAAAAATGGAATCACTTCTTATACTGAACGGTACTACTGCAGAACTATAGTGCCTAAGTACATCATTCAACACCAACGTTGACTATTTTCTTTCTGCCAAAGTAACACCCAATGGTGTAAATGTTCTGCTTATTGTGGCCCAAGCAACATAAATCAACATAATTCAATTAAATCTGCAGATCTTAGCAGGGGTTTGATAAGCATCAATGACCCGTTGGATTCAAATTATAGATTGCCATCCAATGGCCTGTGTTAGAAATTTGCTCACAGAAAGACATCCAGCAGAGAAAGGGCCTGCTGTGGTAAACTTGCAGTTGAATAGGTAGCCCATACGAACTGCTGAAACTTTAAGTAAAGCTCACATATTTGGACAAGATACCCATGAAAAAGGCAACAGGAGACCTGATGGAGTAGTAAGTTATCGCAGAGAATAGGAAAGAAAACATGAAGCAAGATGTGTTCAGTGTGATAGTTTATTGGATGGATTGTTCAAAAGGCAGCCAGCACAATACCATACACTTTGCAATGCTGCCTTAGAGCAATATCACCTACAAGGAATTCCACAAGTTTAGATCTCTTCAATTGTAGCTCTTTGTCTGTTATCAGAATACATAGCCCTCCACGTACATTTGTTAAGCTTTGTTTAACAAAAGCGTCGACACCTTTTTCTTGCTGACACATCTATCCCAGGTGATATAAAGGAAGAGTTTACTGGCTCCATGAAGTTACTGTGTGAGTGCACTATTGCCATCTTGTGGTGTGAATTGTAGCCCTTATCAATCAATGTATAAAACAGTAATGAAATTTGCAGAATTTAATTGTCTAATACAATGTGGTCAGTGTTGTGACTGTGGGTGAGTCACATGGAGACTGGAGCTATAGATGTAAAAGAGCTTTATCAGCTCAGTAAGCAGGCAGAGAGCTGATGGAAAACTGTCTCCTGGGAGAAATACAGTAGCATCTCTCCAACCTCAAAATACATTGGGTTTGTATTCTCAAGAACAAAGATAACAGCAGGTGATTCAATACAATTTAAATAGCTACAGTTGCATTGTTTACCTCAATATTTTGAGTCCATCAAATGATCCTATTGAATTACATATTAATAATGTGAGCACATTGTAACTGATAGACACCTCTGAATGTTCAGACACCTTTGTTGGGACAAAGTAATTCGCATAGATGGTCTAAGAACTTCTTAGGACAGGGAACCAAACATCCAAAATTAACAAAGCCTGGCCTGGAACCTTCCTTGATCTCTGTCACAATGGTACAACATAATTTAGCTGAAGATGTCTGATGCCTGCTTTGATGAAGGCCAATTAACATAGCCCCATTGTCTTATGCTTGACTGATGCACACAAGAATGTCTCTTGGTCATGTCAGTTTACAAACCATATCTCTGGAGCAGCACCCTGCTGTGGGCCAGTAGCCTGTGCTCTATTGACAGTACTGTTTGGTCACAAAGCTGCCCTTTTAATTTCAAAACTGAGTACTGCTTGTAGTTTACAGTTAAATGGGATTTTTTGAAGACTGGTTCTCGTATGTATTAATGCCTACTAAGATAAGATATCTTTATTAGTCACGTGTACATTGAAACACACAGTGAAATGCATCTTTTTTTGCGTAGAGTGTTCTGGGGACAGCCCACAAGTGTCACTACACTTCCAATGCCAACAGAGCATGCCCACAACTTCCTAACCTGTACGTCTTTGGAATGTCGGAGGAAACCAGAGCACCCAGAGGAATCTCATGCAGACATGGGGAGAACGTACAAACTCCTAACAGAGAGCGGCCGGAGTTGAACCCAGGTCACTGGCACTGTAATAGTGTTACACTAACCACTACACTACCATGCCTGCCCACTAATCATGTAATTCCTGAAGGAATGTCTAACAATCCCTAATAATCAGCTATATCAATATTATGGACGTGGCTAACGCAACTGCTAAACAATCCAATACATGCCAAACGTCTGTTAAATAAGGCTTGCAGTTCAAATATATTAATAACTCACAGTCTATGATGGGAAAGTGTAGGTCAATACAAGCTAATCATTCTACTATGGCTATACACCACCAGTTATAATACAACTGTAGAGGATTTATGAATTCATTCAACTCAGACTTACTCCTTCCCCAGTGCAAATGCAGAAGTGTTTTCCTTACATTTGCTTCCGTTGATAAAGTTGTATGCATAACAAATTGCTGCACTCCAAAGCATAATTTATTACGAGAAATAACTCAAAATATTTCAACATGGTAGACAGTTATATTCATTTTTGGACAATATATCATTAGTCACAAATGTGCATTTGTCAGAATATCCATGAAAAATTGGCTTGGTTATCACATTTAAATGAGAGGGATTGGAAGCCCTTGCCTGTCTCAACGCAACAGAAATGGGTAACCAGATTTACCTCTTTACTGGAGCATCGCTTGATTGCCTTGTAAGTAAGAAAGTAATGCCTCCTGTGCTGAGGATCCCAAACAGTTTTTCAATTGAATCCTTGGCAGACATAGGACCTACTGAGTGACAGGAATGTCAGACTGACTTGAAAACACTTCCCTACACTTTAGTCAGACGGAAGAAGTGCTCTTCACATCACAATCAACAGAACACTTTGGCAGTTTCTGAGTGGTGCTGAGTGTTGGATCTCAATTCCCCACCATTTCCTCAACCTCTAGAATGTCCAGAATTGCATTGGGAAAATCACCTAACTTCAGAGCTGCTTAAGCTGAAATTAATAACATCGTAACATAAACAATAAGAAGAACAAACATTTAATTAGTAGTGCAAACTTTGGAAGTCCTGGATATTAATGACCTCATCAATTACATGTACTATACACAGGAAGAGGCTTCCATACTACATCAGTTAAGGAGATGGATAAATAAAAGAAGGTGGATTCTCTCTTTGACCTCTATTATAACTGTATTTTGCAAGTGGACATTATTGCAACAGAAACCACAGCCATTGCCACTTCTTCATTAGTGAAGGATGCTGGAATTCAAATACCCAGCAACTCCTGACTGATGCATTGTAGCTATGATTGGGGAAGTTAAAGATCCTTGTGACTGGCAAGTTCTTAATGTGTCATCAGTCTGCTTTGTCACTAGGCTTTAATTCTGAGCTCTGTGTCCTCTTATAAATGTGTGGGGTGGGGAGGAGGTGGGATAGCAGCTCCCTTGACAACTCTCCATTTCAGATGAAACATCAAACCAGAAATATTCCTAATCCTCACAGACCACCCACCATCTCCATCAATCCTACTTATTTCCTGGACTCTTTGCTTAAATATTTGCTCTCCAAAAGCAAATAACAATGTAAAATACTTCCAGCTTTTTTGACAATGTAGTAAGTTGCTCTTTCTCTTTATGACTTACATTGGGCTCAGTAAGCATACCTCTTCTTCAGTCGGCCCTAGGCAGTCCCATAGGATCAAGCATGTGATCAATTGTAAGCTACCCAGCCTGACATTTATTTCCTTCAACATACACTCATCACAAATTTATGAACTACATAACTGCAAAAAAGTTTATGTTCATCATCATTGCTTCCCAGAGTTGAGAAGATGTATTACATGGGGTTTTAGGCCCAAAAGGGCTGATAAATAGTACTTCTTGGTCTTCTCCTCTCTACTCGTTTGAAGTCATGGCCTACCAATATACTTCCAGATTGATTTAGTCCAGGACTACCTTTCTATTTCCTAATCAATTTGCCTATCTCTCCATGAGATTGTGGCCTTGAAATTCTTCACATAACTCCAAAGAAGGGGCGTGTGCAGTGGAAAATTGGCTTAACCTGGGGTAGAACAACACTGCACCCATCCTGAATGCCTTAACTTCCATTGGGGATTTCGACCCCTGACTTTTTGGCAGGACTTTCATTTGTGTTAGTACCTTTTTTCTAGCATTTAAATTCCCCAGATTACATCAAGGGTAGTGCAACCCTACAGATCCCGGATGATTTTTAAATTCACCAGTCTGAAAATCAGTCATTCTTGTTTCCTCACAGAACAACCAGTCCTGAAGGTGGCCCTGACCCAAAATATTGACCGCCTACTTTTCTCCACGGATACCGCCTGGTCTGCTGAGGTCCTCCAGCATCAGCAAGTTTTTATTGACCTTGTTTCCCCTGAAACTGAAATAATCAAAGGGCTAACATTCAAACTGTGTTCTTTTCTCTCAGTGAGATCTGTGACCTTCTGATATCTCATGTGCCTGGAGAGCTTTGCTTTTTGAGGTCAAGGTCATGATCACTCTCAGCGTCCTCACTTCAGGATCATTCAGTCCAATGCTGCTGATTTCTGCCATGTTTCATCATTTTTGCTCACTGTGGTCTTAGGCACACACTCACGCACCACACTCAAGAGAAGGCTTCATTTGCTCTTCCTTCAACCCACAAGAGCAGACAGAGTGAGCATGAGACCTTTTCAAGCAGCATTAGGATAACACACAATGCTGTTTTAATACCATTAAAGTGTACTAAAGTGATTTCTAGGCCATGTGTTCCAGCCTCTCCTATCACTTGTTTTTTTTTCCCATTGGGACATTTGACAGGAACTAAATTTGATGACCCCAGAAAAAGATACTGATGTCAAAATATGTGATTAACCCACCTGATTGCATGCATATAGCACACCAACTTTGTGCCATTTTCTCATTCTGTTGACTTCATCATCTGTATGTAATATAGTTATTCCTTGGTGGCTTTCATTTCCACATTGTAGCCAATGTGGATGCTGCAGACACAAGACAACCAGTTTCCAAATGCATTCCCTAAAATGCTTTCTTTCGTTCGTCTTTGGCGGTCTAATTGCTCCTACACAGCACAACCCCAGTGACTACAACATGGCAGGTGCAAGATTCAGTGAAACTCAACAGTCAATGCACCAAGACCTCTAGGGTTCATCTAGTCCTGTTGAGAAAAGGCAGCAGAACTAATGCTTCATCATACACTCTCCCAGATTGTGTGTGGTAGGATAGATTCCACTTAACATGCATTGTACATCAGAGTCATCAGCAATGTTGTCAGCCATAGCTCGTGTCCTGGTAGCTTCTGCTCAACTCTAGCTGGCAGTCAAAAGTATCATGTCTTCTTTCAGAATATTGTACACTGTAGTCTGCTTGTGATCACACATCAGTCAGCTGAGGAAGTGGAATCTCTTTCCATTCCAGTAATGGGTAGTGGTGTTAAAAAAGTGATCACTCTTATTTTATTTCATTATCTTTGTTTTAGTGATTCTCTCTTAATTTTCCTTATGGTGGATCTTTGTTTGTCCTTTTTTGCTTCCAAAGATATTTTTTCTACTCTTCATTCTTTTTAGTGAGACGGCTTGGCACATTAAAGCAGCTGGACACTGGATTTTGGCTAAGCACTGTAGGATACACATGGGCCTCCATCACAACTGTCAATCATTCCCAAAGTGCAACTGTGTTCTGTCTCCTAATTCCCTATGTTGTCTATTCCATCTTTGCTTAACCATTTCCCATGTTCCAATCTTCTCACTCCCCATTATTATTCCTATTTCTGTCTTTAACTGCACGACTCAATGTTTGTATTCCTCCAATACTCTTGCTCCATTTCACTCACCTCATTTAAAACTTTCCACCCACTCTCTCACTCAACAGATAACCTTTTTTAAGGAAACATAATTAGAATAAAGTTCACAATCCTCTCCCTTCCTCCTCTCTGGACCCAGTTGGTATTAGTGAGAATCTGTATCACATAGGATTAGATGGCATTGATCTTTTAAATGTCAGGTAAAAAAATGAACTAGCATGAGAATTTTGTTGATGTATCAATGAATGAGAAAGCAAAATTCTTTCACCTTTTTTCTTTCACATTTTAATGCCTGTGGAGCAAAATTTTAAAAAATGGTACCGCACACCTTGTCAATTTTCTTCTCCAGTTCATTCAGCTTTAATTTTTTAAAGTACTCCATCTCAATTTGCATACAGTAAATGTTTTTAAATTTGTCAGATTTTTTCTCAAAATTCTGATTCATAGTTACTGGGCTAAAACTGCTAATGTATAAAGCAAATTACTCTATGCTTCCCTATCAATAATACACACTGGTTGCAGCACATATGATGCACAAGATGCATTGTAGTTATTTGCCAAGCTGACATCGATAGCACCTGCCAAACCTATAATGTGTACCGTCAAGAAGGACAACTGCAGCAGGTGCATATGTGAAGGTTCCTCTTCAAGTCACACACCACCATATTTTTGATCCTTCATTGTGGCAGGGTCTAAAACCTGGAACTCCCTGCCCAAAAGCACTGCAGATGTGCCTTGGCTAGAAGACTGTGGTGGCCCAGGAAGAGAGTTCACCATCATTTTCTTGATAGCAATTTAGGAAAGACAGTAAATAATGACCGTGTGAGTACAAACTTCTCCTGTAGATAAAAAATAACCAGAGAAACTGAAATATTCTCTGTAAATGGAAGTTCTTTCCTTCATTCACAGCATTTTGAATGGAAATTGGACTGGTCATTAGTCTAAGTCTTATGCACTGCATTGTATTGTTCTCTTCTTTATCTTGGATTTTAATCCTCCGAATAGGGAGAAGGGGCCTGTGACCCCCAGATACATCCTTAAAATATGCAGATCAATCTTGCTCAACTTATTATCAGAAATAAAACATTTTTATAATTTCCTTGAGGATGAAGAAGAGCAATAGTTCTCCCATCTCTAGCCTGGCTTCAATAATTCCCCTTTCCTCTCACTTTGTTTAACCTGAACACCCACTTGGCCTGTGTGGCAACTGATGTGATTATTTGATGCACAAATTGAAAGAATTATTGACAGCTGTAATTTTACAAACTCTTCCATAACCCAGCTAAATGAAGCTAATCCTTCATAACATGTTTCAAAAACAGTGTAATGCTTTATACATTGGTACATAAAATAACAAACATCTAGCCAGGATATATTGATGAGGTTCAATCTCAGGGACTCAAATAACTTTTAAAGAATATGTTTTCCTTTTGCATTTATGATTCCATTTGAAGCCCCTGATTGAATTAGAGTTTTATAATTCTCAGGAAGCTGTTGTTCAACACCTATTATATTCAAATTAGAATTTTTAAATTTTACTTTATTGCATAATCACAGGAGTAATAACATTTATATGAGGAAGTCATTTCTTTTAATGAACACGAAGGGGGGGTGCAATTACTCTTTGTGTTAGAGCTAACGCACATGCTAAATGTACATTAAAGTAATTTAGTGCATTAGTATTAATGGTACATTAATGCATTTTTGCTGATGCTCTCAGAATTCCTCCTGGGACCAAATTTGATTTACGTATGTTAACTTACAAACCCAGCGTATGAAACACCAATTAAAGGCAGGCATGCAAACTTACTCATGCTTGTCTTCTTGCCTTCATTAATAAAGCTTATTGGAGATGTGGTGCAAAGGTGCTGGCAAAAGTGGACAGTAAACCAGTGTGGGAGAAGAACAAAGCAAAAGAGCAACTCGGCCGTTCCAGTCCACAGAGTCGCATAGGTGCAAGAGCAAGGTTCAATTTACTGGATGTATAGGGATAGATTTTCCTGTTCAAACCTTTTAGTTTGCATTCCTCCACATCTCCCAATTTCATTCGCCCCTTCAATGGTATCCAAACCAATAGTTGTCTGGACTCTAAACTTTTCAGAATTTACTTTCCAGGTTTTCTCCACTGCCCTACATCTCGTTAAAAGGATCATGGAAATTTCCAGCTCATATGGAGACCATTCACCCATGGCATCCATACCAGCCAAGGAAATGACCTATTCCTCCTACTCCCCAACATTTGGAATGTCGCTCCTTTGGCCACATCACACCAAGGATCTCTCCAAGTACTTTTTAATTGTGGTGAAGATGTCTGCGTCTATCATCTTTTTAGGCAGTGAGTTCTAAACTGGGTGAAAATAAAAGTTTCCAACTCCCCTCTAATCCCACCAATTATCTCAAATCAAGTTATTGAACTTTTTACTGAGGAAAGTAAATTCTTTCTATCCACCTTATTTAGGCGTCTCAATTTTATACAGCTCAATAAAATCTCTCCTCAGTATGGTTCAAAAGAAAACAAACCCAGCCTCGCCAACCTTTCCTTATGCTATCATAAAATCCTCCAGTTCTGGCACCACCCTTGTAAACCTCCTCCGCACCCATTCTCATGCTACCACAACCTTCCTGCACAGTTGATGACCAGGACTGATGCCATCAATCAAACCA
>JARFYF010000063.1:103433919-103447157 GCA_030265395.1 Rhina ancylostomus
GAGGAGGCTACACTTGGAGCACCGAATGCAGTAGATGATACTAAGGGAGGTGCAAGTGAATCTCTGTCTCACCTGAAAGGACTGTTTGGGTCCCTGGATGGAGATGATGTAGGGGTAGTGGAAAGTTCCCAGGGTGGGAGTGGGATGGGTGGGGGCAGGCGGGAGGGGAGGAGGAGTGAACGAGGGAGTCGCAGAGAGAGCGGTCCCTGCAAAAAGGATAAAGGGGTGGGGACAGGAAGATATGCTTGGGAGTGGGATCCCATTGGAGATGGCAGAAATCACAGAGAATGATAACTTGGATATGTAGGCTGGTGAGATGAAAGGTGAGGACAATGGGGACTCCATCCCTGTTGGGTCTGGGAGGGTGGGGTGAGAGCGGAGGAGTGGGAAATAGCAGAGATGTGGGTGTGAGCTCTCTCGAACACAGTCGGGGGAAAGCCCCAGTTTAAGATGGACATCTCAGATGTCCTTGTGTGGAAAGCTTCATCATGGGAGCAGATGCAGGGGAGACAAAGAAATTGAGAAAAGGGGATAGCATCCTTGCAAGAGACAGGGTGGGAGGAGCTGTATTATTACTTGGACATATCTGGGTTTATTTTCCAGACCTTGTTAAATATCTTATTAATATATTTTGACAGTGAAAAATACCATCTCAACATTTCCAGTATTATATCTTCTCTTTTCCGTTACAGTTTTGCACAAAGGAATTCCTAATCATCCTGTGGTGTTTTAAATATTTTTCCGCTTCAAAGACGGTGACCACACAACTGTTTGCTCTGTTATCAATCGGAAGGTAGAATCTCAGTATCAGTCGAGTAAAATGTGTTTGATGTGGAGATTTTCTAAAGGTTTGCTATTTATTTTGTTCCTCTTATGAGAATGGGTATTATGTAATTATGCAATTAAAGGTACAGCAGTGCAGGCAAATAAAATTCAATCAATATATATCACGTATAATGTACCTGTTACTAAATCGAGAACAGTTAGTCATTGCTGATCAAAGTTCATCATAATGGACTGTGGTTTTAATCGTCATCTATTATTCCTGACCTTTGGTGTATTAGTTCTTGATTAATGGAAGTATCAGTTGTGATTAGTGAATCTGTTCACTGAGACTTTTCCCAAACCCAAGATGAGGATAAATTATCATTGGCAAAATAAAAAATGCGAGGCTATATTTATTTAGAAACAGAGTGGAAAGCAGAATACTTAATAGGCCTTGTATTTACTAAACACCACCGAGTTGAGATGGTATTGCCAGGAAAAGCCACAAAGAGAAGAAATTTTAACAAAAAAAAAGTGCTAATACATGAGGTAAATTTCTCTCTTTTTGCTGTAACAATGACCAAAGTCACATATTGTCAGTCCTGTGAGGAGGACAGGCTGTATCAAGTTGTCATTATGAGTCCTTAATGGTAAACTGAATAAGGGAAAGCATTGCTTCGACTTCCACCAGATTGAAAGTGATGTACCTTTGTTTTTAGGAAAAAAAGGTGCCATTAATTGAATTTTGGGTAGAATTGCAATATGAAGTAAATATGCCAGGAAGTGAGGTTTCTGACAAGCTTAGAACCACATATGATTTACGATATAGACAAAGACCAATTGCCGCATATGGTCCACATCAGGTTTAATGTTCCACATTACTCTCTTCTCATAAATTGCTTGTAACCCTATCAGCATAAACTTCTGTGCCTATTTCTCAGTTACTTATTTCCCTCCGGAGGTAGTCCCCTCTGCTAAATATAGTAGCAAATTCCACATTATAACCACACCGAGTAATGAAGTGTCTCCTGAACTTCTCCTTGTTTACATTTGTATCTAATATTTAAGAATTTTTTGGCAGCCAAGTGATAAACGTCCTGTAACCTATCAGCAACAAAGTTTTCATATTCTTGCTGAATTTTACATTTTTAGTACAATTTTTGTCTGTGTTTAGCACGCTGATTCCATCTAGTGGCCAGTGTTTGTGCAATATTATGGTAACATTGTATTTAAAATAGTGCATTACCACTGAAACCCTGCCAAGAAACATTAATGTGATAAAACACAAAGGCAACTATAATCTATTAACCTTATTGTAATGTGTAAAATATTGAAGTTTTTTTCATGACATCATCTACTCAGTATATTGTCCTTTCTTTATATGGTGTTACCAAAAACTATACATTGTACTCTAATTTTGATCTAATCAACTAAATCTATGTAACTGATTCTGCGTAGTTGAATAGAAACAGCAGCCAATACTTTTACATATATTTGGTGCTGGTAACCCAAGACTAATTTCTCCCATTCTATCTTTTGAAAAAAAGTAGAGGGAGTGCCAGGAAGAGTGAATATACCTCTATAGGTTTTAAGGACGTTGTGGATAAGGACAAGGATGGATTAGAAATTAAGGTCCTAAATTGTTTAAACTGGATTTCAATGCAGACCAAGACCTGGAAACAATGGACTGAGAGTAGCTGTTTAATCTATAGGTGACCACTGGGAGGGTTCCAAAAATAAAATAGTGAGAATTCAGGGCCAATGCGTTTCCCTCATGGTGAAATGTATGGCTAAGGAACCAGTGATATCAAGGGACCCTGAGGATTGGATTAAAAAAGATAGTTATCTCATAGCATGTTAAAGGGAACTCAGAGCAGTTGAGGCACCAGTTATAGGAAGTGTGTGGGTTAAGGGGGGATATGAAATGGCACAAGCAGGCAAGATTATGGTAAATTCCAAGGCTTTTTGTAAGTACATTAAGAGCAAAAGGATAAGCAGGAGAAGAGTAGGGACCATGAGGGACCAAAGTGGCCATTTGCACCACTTTGGATGTAACTGGGATTTAAATTGAATACTTTTCACCATTTTACTATGGAGAAGAACATTGTCAGGAGAATTCAAGGAAAGGGAATGTGGAATTTTAGAACTAATCAGAACGGTTTTGGATGTCTTACTTGGTGGAAAAAGTGCATAAATCCCAGGAATCTAGGTGTCAAGGAAGGGGATTGCTGGAGCTCTGACAGAAGTGTTCTTATCTTCTCTGGTCAGGGAAGTGCCAGATGACTGGACAACAATGAATGTAGTACCTTTATTCAAGAGGAGCAGAAGGGGATGAGCCAGGTAATTACAATGACTCTGACATCAGTGGGAGGGAAAGTATTTGGTGGGGGGGAGGGGAAGAAAAATCTGAGCTGCAGGATTAATCTACAATTGGAGTGGGTTTAATCAGGAACTATCAGTGTGGCTTTGTTAATGGTGGGTCCTGTCTGACGAATTTGATTTAATTTTTTTTAGGTGATGACTAAGTGTGTTGATGCAGGTAGTGCAATTGATGTAGGCCTTTGATATCAAGACTGTTCTAAAAGGTAAGAGCTCATGGGATACAGGGTGACTTGGTAACTTGGATGCCTGTGTCCAGTGGTGTACCACAGGGATCACTACTGGGACCCTTGCCATTCATCATTACATTAACAATGTTTGGAAACAAGATATTGCTACAAGATACTAGTGAAGCTACATCTGGAGTTTTGTACACAGTTTTGGTCCCTGTATTTAGGTATGGTTATACTGGCATTACAGGTGGGTCAAAAGAGATCTACTGCACTAATTCCTCATTGTGTGTTGTCCTGTCATGGGAGGTGAAAGAAATAAAACCTATGTTCTTTAGAGAGTTTACAAGAATGAAGTGAATGCTCCCACACCCTGGAAATCCCTCAAAAATATTGTCAGATCCTACACAGCATTCAATAGTGACAAAACATACTATTATTTGTCATATTTCCTCAGTTCTCTTAAAGGTTGATGAAGAGCATGTTAAAAAAAATTGTGAATAAAACAAACATGGGCCAGTTTTGATTCTTGGCAACTTGCTGGTAGGGAGAATAACTTCTAGTCTTATGGAAAGTTTTCCAAATGATTCCAGTGAGTCTGTCAGAGTTCTATTTAAACCAACAATCTACCTCTCACAAAAGGTTGCATTGCACGCTGTCTCAACTGAATTTTGCTGGATAAGGGGCTCATGACATTCCATCAGGTTCTGCACGAAAAGGTGAGGAAGAGAACAATACTTTATCCTATCACTGAAACTTGCATAAGCAATTGAGTGGAGTGATCTGGTTTGCAATGGCTTAAAACTTCAATGAATATAAACATACCGTATTAAAAAAAATTAATGATGGGTTTTCAAAAAAAAACTTATCTGCATGAAGAAAACAGGCAGTTTTCCAATAACCTGCACAGCTTAATTATCTTTCATGACAGAATAAAACACACTTGGACTGTAAGGTTTAAGCTGCTCAAAAAGTAGCATGTAATCATGGGGGTCTGGAGTTTGACATTATTTGCTGGCAAACTCAACGGAAGTCTCTGATGGCAAGGGAAAGGTGAAGAGGTTTAAGAAAATACAACAGCTTAAACCCCAGACAGCATAGAGGAATGGATACCACTGCCAATGCAAATAGGGCCTAAAATATAAACCAGATGCTTTAGATAAATTGAAACAATCACTTTCATCAAAACAATCTTAACAAGCTGGATGAGAATTTTTAGTTAATACGTGACAAAGCAAAATTGTCATGTTGAATCATTGTTCTGGTTTTGGTCAATGAATAAATCTGTTATGAACCTTAAACTAATAAAGTACCAAAGGATGATGAAACTTGTTCCCATGTCATGCAAATTCCATAGGAAAACACTCCCCAATTAGTTAATCGAATTGTATACTTGTCTCCTGAAAAGTAGATCTTAAGATGTTGCCCTTTCCACTGAAGCCAAACTTAGAATATTTTGTCAAATGATCCCTTAAGAATATTATCATCACAGCATGTACTCTTTTAATTTTATAAAGATAGTCTATTTACAATCAAAAAATACATTGAATCTTGGTCCAAGAACCATTATTGATATCTAGCAAAGATCATAGCCACCAATGGGAACTCATAGCTCTGAACACAGTAAAACCATACTCGGGCAAAAAAATTCTTTAGTTATTTCAGTTCAATGGCCTTTCATCAGAGCCTGTGCTTGCATGTCTATTAAGAATAATTTTCTTAAGATTGAAATATTTCTTTAAATCTGCATAGTTTATAAAGATTTTAAACTTTTTTTTCTTGGGCATGGACAAAATAATTGTAATCAATACAGAAACAAGAATAAAATAATTACTTTTCGGAGATCTAAATTTCTGTCTGCAAATGTGCACGATAACCTCAATAACTTTCATATGTACATTTTCTGATAACAAAGCTTGAAGATTAATCAAATAAAATTTTAAAAACATGCAATTCAAGCAGAACAAGAAATATTAGTATGAATTAGATAGCTTCAACAATAAGAATGCCATATGCAACATAATTGCACTTTTGTTTGTTGAATAGATATTTAAATGTGGAAAAAAGTTGAAGGTTAAAAAATCAATTTCTTGTATGTATAGAACTTGATTTAAACATTGTTGGATTTAAAAAAAACATGAATTGTGGAATATAATGGGTAAGAAAGTGGAATTGAGGTCATCCATTTTTGAAGAATAAATAAACTAAGTCTCATAAAATGTTGCAGTACAGAGGAATTTTATCATTCATATAAAAAGTTAGTGTGCAGGTATAGCAATTGATTGGGAAAGCTAATGGAATGCTGGCCTTCATTGCAAAGGAGATAGAGTATAAAAGGAAGTTTGATGCCACAATGTAGATCACTGGTGAGGATGCACCAGGAATTTTGATCTTCATATTTAAGGAAGGATGCATTTGCATTGAAGACGATGCAGAGGTTTCCATTGATCCCCGAGACAGAGGTTGATAGAGGAAGAAAGACAGCCTATACGCATTGGAGTAAGGGGGGAAAAAAAGCTGATCTTATTACAATGTGCTAGATTCAAGGGGAGATTTACTGGGTGGATGCTGAAAAGACGTTTTCTATTGCTGTGTAGCTAGAAATAGGGGCAATTTCAAACATTTTAAATGGAGGTAGGATGGAAGTTTCTTCTCTCAGATTGTTGTAGTTCTTTCAATTAACTTTATCAGAGAGCTGTGGAGGTAGAATCATTGAATATATCCCAAAGGAATTCCGACAGACACCAGGGAGTCAATGGGCATGTAGGTAGAATGTGACAATATTGGGTTAACCATAATTTTATTCAATGGAAGAGCAAGCTTGGCCTACTCCTGCCCCTGTGCTTAAAGATTTAAGCTGTTCTATCAATGAAAGGAAAACCAGTTACCAGTTTATCATTATCAAAAAAACGTGCACAACTTAAGTTTGTTGGGTAAGTAAAAGTGGTCATATTAAACGTGCTGCATGTTATACACCCAGACCAAATATTTTCACTAGAAAGGAGTTGATTACATATCGGCTTCCTGCCACATCCAAGTTGAGCTACTGTCTTAGATTATAGATACCAGTGTTTCAATATAGGAACACAAACTGCAATTTGGAAATCAAACTCAGTTTATACATAGAAGGAAAATTAATCCTTTCAAAGATATACAAAGTAAAAACAAAACTACTTGCTCCCAACTAAACTTTCTAAAAATATTTTACAACTAATCTGATCTCAAAAAGTAACATCAATGCGAGTGCAAATACTTAAAAGAAATAACGTGATAACCATGTCACAGCATAGCTGGTGGTTTATGCTGCAGGAGGTTCAAAAGCAAAGTTCCAAGTGTGCAGAATAATTGTATAGTGGAGAAATCAGAGAGGGAAAAGAGCATGTCGCAAGGCAAGGTGAACTATAGTGCTGGATAATGCAAATGGTTGATCTTTCTTGCACTGATAGCAAGATGTTTATTTTCATGAGCGTAGGACTAAAAGCCTAAATGTCCATTTATCGGATGTGTGCAGTTCACCTTCATAATCTAAAAGATAGTTAGGCTCATCATGGACTTGACAGCTTTAAAGAATCTAAATTTTTTTTAAATTGTCAATGATAAAAATGAGTTAGCGCATCCCCAAAAGTTGTCTGCTTTTTAGCTGATAATTTTTTTCCATTTCACATAATGCTCTGGCTCGGAGGTTAGCAGCTTGCAATCTTTTCTTCAGATCCAAGTTCTTTGGTTTATTCAGAAGTTGTTTCGTTGCATCAGTTTCCTTAGAGTGAATGTTCTCTTTACTTTCTCCTGCAAAATGAACTTTCTTCCCTGGAGAGGATTCTGTGTCCATGTAATCATCTAATAGAGAAGTCAGAAAAGTCTCTCACATCTCATAAGATAATTTTTCCAGCTTCCAAACAAATTAAATGTACAAATGAACTGATCAATTATCCATGCACAGTATGAACTGGGAATGATTTTTTTTTGTTTGTATTTCTCCTGGATTGAGCATGAAGAAAGCCCAAAAAAGGATCATAAAAACAGTAATTATAATTTCCAGTGCTCACCAATAATAGCAGGTGTTCAGGGTGTAAGCAAGTTGCATAAAGCAGTCTGTGGCTTTAAAGATAATATAAACTAGATCAGCTATCAGAAATATAATTTCACAGGGATTGCCAATCTCATGTTTTCTCAATCTTTACCCAACAGGATAAATCTGACGACATCTACAAATTAATAATTATAAAAAAGGTTTAAAAAATGTTTAATCAACTTCTTTGAGATGCATTTATTTGCCAGCTCTGCTCATGCCAAACTTCAACCAGAAGGTTTAACAAAAATTTAGGCAATTGAAGCACAAATCTTATGTATTCACTTTCATCGCAAATACAGACTAGGATAGAAATAATATTGCAGATAAAGAGGGGAGGAGCTTAAGTGTGTTCAGGTGAAATTACTTAACCACTACATTTCCAGTCCAATGGGGATGGTGCCATTGTTTTACTTGGTTCTGGGAAAATGAGCCAGGTTAAGTAATGCAGTAACATTACTAGCAGTAACATATTATAAAGTTCAAAAAGGGGTGGAATCAAAGCTTGGCAAGATTTTAAGGTGGACATAGAAAACCTACAGCACAATTCAGGTCCTTCGGCCCACAAAGCTGTACCGAACACGTCCCTACCTTAGAGACCCAAAGCCCTCTATTTTTCTCAGCTCCGTGTATCTATCCAACAGAGACCCTATCATATCCACCTCCACCACCGTTGCCAGCAGCCCATTCCGTGCACTCACCAGTCTCCAAGTAAAAAAAAACTTAACATCTTCTCTATACCTACTCCCCAGCACCTTAAACCCATGTCCTCTTATGGCAACCATTTCAGCCCTAGGAAAAAGCCTCTGACTATCTACCCGATCAAAGCTGCTCATCATTTTATACACCTCCATCAGGTCCCCCCCTCATCCTCCGTTGGTCCAAGGAGAAAAGGCAGAGTTCCCTCAACCTGCTTTCATTAGGCATGCTCCACGTTCCAGGCAACATTCTTGTAAATCTCCCCTGCACCCTTTCTATGGCTTCCACATCCTTCCTGTAGTGAGGTGACCAGAATTGAATACAGTATTCCAAGTGGGGTCTAACCAGGGTCCTATATAGCTGCAGCATTACCTCTTGGCTCCTAAATTCAATTCCACATTTGATGAAGGACAATACACCATATGCCTTTTTAACCACAGACATGTTCCAGATATATTCCCATCAGAGAGAAGGGCACAAAATTAAAGCCAGAGCATTTTGGATGACCAAGATTGAGAATAAAATAGACCAAATGAGACTCCACTTGAGAGCCAAGTTGATTATTAAAAGTTCAGAAGGGAAGTTAAAAAGCAAGAGAGTCCAAAAATAATCATTAGGCATGTAAAACAGGAAAAGATTTGCAAGAGAAAAAAGGTGGGACTGATCAGAGACAAAAAGAGAAGTCTAATCATGAGAGACTTGAGTAGCTGAGAATTTTCCACCAGTCTTTCCCAAGCAAGTGGATGTTGTTGGAACTCAGAATAGTATAATAGAGATTCTCAATTGACAAGTCAATAGAGGTATTAGAAATGATACATAATACAAAAAAGAAAAAATGCTGGAAATACTTAGTACATCAGGTAGGATCTGAGGAGAGAGAATACATCAGATTCATAGTTATTAATCAGAACTAGGAAAATTTCAGAAAAATGTGATTTAATTATAGAGAATGTAGAGGGCTGAAGAGAATAAAATGACATGGTGGAGACCAAGACAGACTGATGCAAATTGTAGTACTACCAACTGAGGTGGGGTAGTTCAGGCTTATTTATTGCAGATGATCTGTCTAGAGGCAAGTAAAAGGAGACATGAGAAGAATAGGAGAAGGGAAAGAAACGTCAGAACTAAGACGTGCACTTCAACTGCTGGAGATCTAAAATAAACAAAAGAATGCTGGAAATACTAAACAGGTCAGTGAACATTGGAAATAGAAAAGAAAGAGTTAATGTTCACGTTGCTGATCTTTTATCACAACTGGATCATCCTGGAAAGTATCTGAAACTGTTGAATTCAATGGCAAGTGCTGGGAGCTGAAACCTGTTAAGCTGGGGGGCATGATCAAGCTCATGTTGGCCTTTGTTGTGCAAGAGCGAGAATGAGATGAATAGGCAACTTGAAGTTTGGGGTCGCCTTGTGATAGTGAGAAAAGGATGGAAATTGGCACTAAAAGTCATGAAATATCCAAGTACTGTACGAGACCAGGAAGCAACACCAATACATTCAGTGTACTAGAAAGCACAGTGAGGGAGGGAGGATCAAACAAATGATCTGCTGGAGGAACTCAGCAGGTTGAGCAGTATTTGTTAGGGGAAAGGAATTGTTGACATTTCAGGTCAAAACCCTGCATCAGGTGAGGGAGGGATTCTGGGTAATACTAAAACAAGGACTATTCCAAGCTTTCTGTAATGAGAGGGGCATATTTTAGACCTATACAGGTTCCCATAACTACCCATATCATTTGGAAGGTGTCACAGGAAAAAGTTATCAGAAAGTTCAGACAAGCAGAGGAAGATGGTGGTAGACAGGAACTGATTGGGCCTCTTCAAGGAAGAAGTGAAGGACTCTCAGGCCAATCCCAGTATGAGATCAAGGTGAAGAGGGTTTGGATACCCATGGTGAATATAGCTGGTTGGGACCAGAAAACTGAACTGTCAAAGTAGCAGAGGATAGAGTCCATTGGAGGCGTCAAGAATTTAAGGCAGCAAATGGATTAGCTGCCATTAACAAATCTTCCATCACCCTCAGCCAACACCACGTGTCAATCAGCCTCTTGATCTCCATAGACATGGTTTCTGTTTGGTCCTTCTCTGCAACTTTTTCTAGTTCTAATCAAAGGTGATCTACCTGAAACATTAACTCCTGCAAATAACTAATAAGCATTTCTAACATTTTGTCTTAATTTCAGTTCCTGCATCTGTAGTATTTTGGCTTTTCAAATCAATTTTGTTTCAGTAAACCTAGTTCCAACAGCCTTTGGAAACAGATTTTGTGGAACAAAATTTTTGCAGTACACATTTATTTTGGATAAACTTAGAAAACCCATCAGAAAAAACTAAGAAATGTTTCATTAAAAATTAGAATAGAAGTTTCATGCACAACCTTACATTTAAGGGTTGACTAGATACCAATGCTAGGAATTTTTTTTTAAACTAGTACAACCTACCTAATCTACCAACAGGCATCTTCAATTTTTGCTGTTGCTTCATAAAGGCATAGTTCTTTATTAAGCTCTCTGCTCTGTTCACAAAAAGAGAAAAAATGGTTAACACAGATACCCAAATTGTTCTCATTTATCTGGTGCACTTGCTTACGATATTGTCCAACACAAACTCAATTTAATAGAACTAGCTTAAATGTAGTTCTACAATACCTTAAATCTTATGCATAGCAAACTTCAAATGTGTTTATAATGCCATAGTAATCTATAAATAGACCAACAGTTTTACTTTGAACAAAGTTTTATATACTTTGAAATTGTTATAATCAACATATTACAACATTTTAGAATTTAAGAAACTGCTTTCATGTCAACAATAATTCTTTAATGTGATTCATGGTTCATTCATAGTTGCTGATCTCAAAGGATCCCATTGAACACTCATATGATAGCAGATGTCAGAAAAAGGGGAATTTCTACCAAAAGACATTTCAACCTTATATGGAGTTCTTCCCCACATAAAACATTATCAGGAAATACTGTTGCTTCATCGATGACTACAAATTTTGGACAAAGTTTTTTTAATATAAGTAAAAAAAAGTAAAATACTTTAATTCTAATTATACTATTATGCTCTAATGATATCCCACAGCCTTCAAGAAAACAAGTTGGATTTAGATTTGATGCACATAATCTTTTCCTGTTAGCTGACTTCCAAGTGGAGGATGGGAAGGAATTGACTGTGTTGATAGGGTTTCATAGCAATGGAATAAGTTTTGCAATAAAACGTTGATGATTTTGCACAGGAAGGGAAATGTCACACATTATTAAGTAGGTAACCATTACCTAGAAAATTTTTCCTCTACCAGTCTCTCTCTGATGCAAAGCTCTCGTTCACGTTCTGGAAAAATACAAATCGAATGCACCATTAACAATACTGGTACAGTTGCTACATCTTTTAGCAATTTAATGGAATTTGCAGTTTTATGTATACATTACATTAAAGCGATGTGATTTTTGTGAACTGTTTGTAAGACCAATAAAGTCAGTGACCCAAAACTTCCCCCCACCCATACAGATGCCACCCAACCCAAATATTTTTAATATTTACTATATCCATCCCACCCCCTGCACATTGTCAGCATCTGTACTACTTGGCTTAATTAAGCAAGAAGCAGAAGTCAAGGATTGAAACTTATTGTAGCATTTGCTCACTACATTCTACCTTCCACCAAAAAGAAAAATAAAAGACTTGCAGATCAATTGATGAGTTGTAATTAATCTAGGTGCCTCTTCCATATTTTCATACAATGCTAACCAGCAGCAAAAAAGTTTCAAATATTATACAGTCAAGAATCATACAACACAGAACAAGCAATTTGGCCCATTATTTTCTCTCCAGATTCCCACCTACTCACTCCAAATTCTAGCATTCACTTACACACCAAGAGCATTTTACACTGGTTAGTTAACCCAGCTTTGGGATGTGGGAGGAAAGTGGAATACTTGAAGAAAGCCACATGATCTTAAGGAGAAGATGCAAATTCCACAAAGACAATACCAGAGGTCAGGATTGAACCTGGATTTTGGGAGTTATGAGGCAACAGCTCCAATAGCTGCACCATTGTGACCCTCTTAAGTTACTTTTAAGTACAGCATTTAAATTTGCCACATGGAAGGAACATGCCTCAAACTCCCGTTAGCAAACCCTTTCCATTTATTTAATACATTTGAATTAATGGAACTGTAATTACGTTCAAGAAGCTCTTCTCTTTCTCTCAAGGCCTTCTCCCTGTTGTGGAGCTGATCCTCTTTAAGTTTCAACTCAGCCATCAGTGGGTTACTGTCCTGGAAATGATCATTGTCCAGAGGTTTACTCCCTCTCCTTTCAGCTGAAATTTTGCGCTGTTCTTCAGCCACCAAATTTGCAATCAAGAAATGCTGCATTAGTTCATCCACAGAAGGCCTCAAATAATCCTGGGTTTACAAAAAAAGACAAACAAGCTTAAAATGAAAGAATAAATCACAAATCCATATTATAAAAATAGTCAACTTTGCCAGGAGTAGAAATCTTGAACAAGGTGAAAGAATTGCAAAATTGCATCTTACAACTAGACTCCAATCATGTCCCTTAAAACTAACTTATCCATTTTAAGCAATAGTTTATGGATGAGATCCTTCAATACCACTACATTGTACCTGCAATTAAGATTTCAAATGCTACTGTGGTAAACAGAATTCAAAGATTCCATCAATCTGTGAGCAGGCAACAGATAAAATGATGACATTTGTTGCTTGTACCAACTGGTTCATCTGTACCTTTCAGGGAAGAGACCCAAGATCCCTACCTAATCCAACCTATGCACAATTTCAGCCCCCTACTAAGTGGCTGATTCAAAGTAGCTTCAGCGTGCTAGAAAGTGAACAAGTACTCCTTGCCAATGGTCACTAAAATCTCAACAACTTTTGCAATCCAAATGAATGGATTAGTGTGTTTGTGGAAATAACTTGTGTTCATCCTTGTCTAACATTTTCGAAAATCTTACATGCAGTATGTGTTAAATAACTGGCAATGGATGCCGCCAATCTTCAGTTATGAGGCAATTCACCCAAAATACTAGTTGCATTCATAATGTTTCCTTTAGAAATAAGGCATGTTGGAAAATGGACAACTTCATGTATAAATTAGGTCAAACTAAATTTGCACCTACACCCACTA
>JARFYF010000063.1:103447632-103459577 GCA_030265395.1 Rhina ancylostomus
AGAGATCACCCACAGAAAAAGCCAACGCCTTCATCAAATTCTACTTCAGGCAAAATCAAACCAAGCAACCTCTCATTAACGCACACTCTTATTAAACTGCCGATAGTTTTCATGCTGATTAGCCCCCCAACTCCATTCCACCCATGCTGCATTCAGACAAACATTTGTCACAGCTCACTTGCTGCTAACAACTCCTATCACCTTTGCCAACTTTATCCCACTTATTCTTTGCGAATCAGTCCCTAGGGGTTGTCAAGGCTAAAACTTTCACATTACAATTTCAGGGTAAATTGTTCAATTCCAATTTAAGGAAAATTCAGTTTATGGACAGTTTTCATGAATAAAACCCTCATGTAACCCAAGAACCCCTGTAGTCAGTGAGAGATCAGATTCACAGAGATGCCAATTACACTGATGTGTATGCTGCAGCAAGCTGGAACTGCTAACTGGCCATCAGCATGATCAATGCCATTGTTGCCACTTGGGATAGAGTTTTCATCTTCTGTGCCCAATGTATAGCACAAAATAAAAGGATCAATTCAAAGAAGCTATATTGGGGGAGAAAAAGCCATTACTAACCTTAAGATTTAGCATTCTGCCAAGGAGATCATTGAGTTCATCTGAATAGCGAAATGGGATTCTTCTAAACTTGCCTTCCCTTATTTTCTCTGCTAATTCCTTTTGATTAAATGCAGTGAAAGGTGGGCTTTAAAATAAAATTAAATTAACCATTATTTTAAAATGTAACATGGACATAATAGATTGAAAAACAAACTCAATATTTACAAAAGGCATAACAGATTATGTGACAAGTACAAGCTTGAATAAAAAAAGCACTTCAGAATTAAGATAAAGGATTCAGGTTTAAAAAATCCTTCGCAGGGTCTTGAGGAAGAATTTTTCCCCCCCACCCAGAGTGATTGGAATCTGTAAAGTACTGCCTTAAAGTCAGAGACTCTCACAGCATTTAAGTAGTATCTAGATGAGCACTTGAATCACCACAAGATAGAAAGCTACATTCCAAATTCCAGAAAAAGGGATAAGTAATAGCACAGAATAGGTGAGCTGAAGGGCTTGTTTCTGTGTTGCCTAACTCGAGTCAGACTCCTAACCCAGAAGTTGGGATAACCTTTAAAAATTCTCCATTGTTTTTAAAATGGCATGGAAATAGTTAAAAAAAACTATTTTCAAACAACATCTGCATTTTTAAATATTGCTTCATTATTTTTGCAACATAGAAATTGTAGCCTGAACTCAGGCAGCACATCCAAACAAACTTCCTTTCTCTTGCACAACCACAAAAGCTTTTTCCCCACAGACCCATTTTCTGATGCAATGAGCTAGTACCTAGAGTGCCTTTCTTTACTAGGGATTATTTGTTCCTTCAGCATAACCAAAGGGATCTTAAAGATCCTTCAAATGGGGTCTTAAAAGGACCAACCAGTAATACCAAGGTCCCACATTTGAAATGCAAAGAGACAAATGGAATGGCATCATAGAGAATATGACCACTGTGGGCCACATGGTGCTGGCAAGAGAGGGCAGCAACCATCTGCTGCTTCGTCTTCAGTGCCTCAACACAGCTGTTTCTACTCCTGGGGCTAGACATCTGAAGCCTGGCTCAATGTCAGCCACAAAAATACTGAAATGAGGTCCTTTTTATAGTCCAAACTATTTACAAAAGATGCCTTTTTTAAAAGTCAATTTTTTGCACTTCATAAAAAGTCCTGTATGTATATAATAATGTATACATACAATCTCTAGTCTTCTTTCTGTTGTTCACCTTCAGTAATAGAAAATAGCCACAAGATGTCATCATCTAACACAGCTACCTTCTGAATGTAGTCAGTTATCCAAAAATTGCTTCAAGCTTCTCAGGTTGAGACACGATTGGAAAACGGTACAAAACAAAAATGTCTAAAATTTCACTAGACAAGTTAGAGTTCATTTTCCATTTATAACTTAATTGCATGCAGCACAATTATAATGAAAATTTTCATGAATTAATGTAATGGAACATGTCTTCCTTATGAAGTATGCCCATCAAATATACTCAAGGAAACCTGCTACAGCTTTAAAATAAAAAAGTCCAGGTGAAAATACATCACCAAAAAAAAAATACATTCTTAAAAGGTGTGCAAATGATTACCTGTGAGTAACCTTTAAGAAAGTAAAAGGGATTGACAATTAATCTAAAAAACAAAATATTGCCAAACATTGATCAACATTCCTGTACCAGTGAAACCTTGCAGGTTCAACTTAAAGGGCTGGCCAATTTTGTGGTGGGGAGAATTGAATATTGACACTGGATAAACTATTACTGAAAATAATTGCAACTGATTTTGAACATGATTTACTTCCTTTTAAAATATTTTACAATTTAAATAAATGATGGTTACTAAATTTGCAGATTGCACAAAGATAGAGAAGAACAAATTTGTGAAGTGAATACAAGGGGTCTAACAAAGATGGGTTATGGACAGCCAAAGATCTGGCAAATTAAATATATTGTGGGAAAATGTCTATTTGTCCATTTTGACAGGATTAAAAAAGCATGCCATTTTAGTGGTAGTAGAGGTTTGTGATGCAGAAAGATACAGGTACACAAGTCACAATAAAGCAAGTGATTCAGAAAGTTAACAAAATGTTATTGTTCATTACTGGGGGAAAGTAGGGAGCTTACATCTCATTTATATAGGATATTAGTGAAACAACATCTGGATTATTATGTACACCATTGACCTCCTTATTTAAGAAAGGATGTTAATGCATTGGAATCAGTTCAGAATTTTAATAGGTGTTGACAGCTAGATGTTTCCCCTGGTGAGGGGTCAAGGACCAGGACTGCAGTTTCAGAATAAGACATAGGCCATTTCAGACTAAGACTAGAAGGTAGTGAATCTTTGGAATTCTCTGCCTTGGATGGCTGTGGACACTCAGTTATCATGTTCATTCAAAACAGAACAGCGTTCCAGACACTAGAACATAGAACAGTAGAACACAGGAACATAGCCTTCAGCCCAACATGTCTCTGCCAACCATGATGTCAATCCAAACTAATCCCATCTGCCTCCACATGGTCTGTATCCCTCTATTCACTTCCTATCCATACATCTGTCCAAATGCCTCTTAAATGATGCTATTGAATCTGGTTCTACTACCATCCCAGCAGCATGTTACAAGCACCTCCTGCTGTGTAAAAAAAAAATTTGCCTCATGACTTATTCCCCCTCACTTTAAATCTCTAATTCCCTCTAGTATTTGACATTTCCACCCTGGGAAAAACACTGACTATCTACACCCCTCAATTCAATGTACTTCTATCAGGTTGCCCCTCAGCCTCCAGTGCTCCAAAAAAAAACAATCCAAGTTCATCCAATCTCTCCTTGCAGCTAATCTCTCTAATCCAGGCAACATCCTGGTGAATCTCTTCCACACCCTCCACATCCTTCCTAGCGTGGCAACCAGAACTCTACACAATACTCCGAAGTTTCATACACCTGCAACATGACTTCCTGACTTTCACACTCAATGCCCCGGCCAAAGGCAAGCATATTATATGCATCCTTTTCCATCCTATCCCTTGTATTGCCACTTTCAGAGAGCTATGGTCTTGCACCCAAAGATCCCCTTGTGCATCAATGCACCCAAGGGTCCTGCAATTTACTGTATACTTTCCTCTTGCATTTGACCTCCCAAAATGCATCACCTCACACTTGTCCAGATTAAACACCATATACCATTTCTCCACCCCAATTTCCAACTGGTCTATATCTTGCTGAATCTTTTAACAACCTTCCTCCCTATCCACAACTCCACCCATTTATATGTAATTTGCAAACTTGTCAATGACCCCACTTAATTTTTATCCAAACCATTAATATATATTACAAACACAGGTCCCAGCACTGAATCCTGTGGAACTCATCTGGTCACAGACCTCAAGTCAGAACAAAACCCCTCTACCACTACCCTCTGTCTTTTAAGACTAAGCTGATTTAGGATCCATTAAGGGAATCAGGGCAATAAGGCTACTGATGGAAAATGGTGCTGAGGAAGATCAGCCACAAACTTAGCAAGCGGTGGAACAGGCTAGAGGGACAGAATGGCCTACTCCTACTATTTATGTTTGTACCGACTTTGAAACTCCAAAGCAAACTTTGTCTTCCAGGTTGACCGCTGTCAGAAAAAATTGTTCTGTAATGCTATGTGGAAATACCCAATTTTTTTCTTTTAAGATCTCTCAATTTATGGACATATCCAAAATGATTTTTTCCCTAATTGATAAATGCCAGTTTACATCATAAAACCCACACAATTTACTTAGAGCAGAATTTTATGTCTGTCTATTGTTAAAACAGCCACATACACATACAGAAATTAAAGGAAACATTTGTCCATCTCAGCAGGAGAAATATTTCCCCCTTAAATATTGTGCATCTAAACTTAGCTTCTTCCAGCAGAGATATTACATGCCAAGCAAATCTATAGGTTTTGTACTGTATGCATCCACCCAAGCAAACAACACATTTTCTAAACTTCAGGGACAGTTTCCCTACCTGCCACCTTTTCTCTTCCCTTGATCACCACTAAAAGTGTTTCTTCCCCACACAACCACAAAGCTGAAGAAATCAGAACTCAAGGGATTTGTCAATTTAAACAAAATGAGGAAGGCGAAGACAAAATACAAAGAGCGAACCAATCAAAATGAAAAGATCATGCAATTCAAACAAATCTTCATATTATACTTACGTAAGTGCACAAAGTTCATACAGCAAACATCCCAATGACCAAATGTCAGATTTCTCATTGTAAGACATATGATTAAACTGTTCCTGCAAACAAAGATTTCAAAATGGTAAACATAAATTTGCTAGCCCAGAATCAAAATAACTGTAATCTTTAATACTTCCTATCCAGTTTATGAAAATAGTTCAATTCAAGCATGTAACATCTTATATAATGGCACAGCAATACCTCTATTTTTTGAGGAAATTGAGGAGAGCCAGACTGCCTCAGAACATTCTGGTGAACTTCTATCGGTGTGCGGTGGAGAGCATCCTGACATACAGCATTACTGCCTGGTATGCCAGCTGCACCAGGAAGGAGCAAGACGCTCTGCAGAAGGTCATCAAGACGGCCTAAAACATCATTGGGACTCAGTTATCAGCGATGGAGGATATCTATCAGGCCCGATGTCGGAGCAGGGCGTTATCATCCGAGAACCAGCTCACCCTGCTCACCACCTCTTCAAACTGCTCCCCTCTGGCAGGCGATACAGGACAATACATGCACACAGCACAAGACTGAAACGCAGAATTTTTCACACTGCCTCTTATTTTTTGTACCTTATATTTGTGTAAGTATGTTTGCTTTTTTTATAGTCATGCTTGCTTTTATCAAATTGCTGTTCTGGATTTTGCTAGGCAAGGGAGTGCCATCGTAATTTAGTTGTGTTGTTGTCCTGCAACCGTACAATGACAAATAAAGAAATACTGAATCTTGAATCTTGAACTTGCTTCCTTTAGACATGCAAATACATTGCTGCCATGCATTTGCAGGTCCGAGAGATCCATGTAAAAGGGCGGTGCCTCAGATAAGTGCGCAGAGCACTGAGGATGGTGAATTACCATGTTGTAAAGAGCGGCTTCAGACGGAATACAAGAACAAATGAAAGGAATCATCCTTTCCAGCTTGGAATAATGGTATTCCTGCAGAGCCCAGGCACTCAGTTCAGGGCCCTCAAAAATTCAGTGTATTGTGTGGTCCTGTAGGAGGGGCTGGGGTGTTGGGTCTGCAAATTTACTGACGACGAGAACGTATTTGGGAGACAGGCCACAAAGAGGATATTTAGATGGCAACTGGATATTGACAAGTTTGGTGAGTGGCGGAAACTTGGCCAAACGTTTTTGACATGAGCACGTTTGAAGATCTTCACTTCGATGGAGTTATTCATCATGTGTTGGAGAGGGATACCAAATGAGTGGAGTAGAAAAGGGAGGCGGTGTCCTTGTGCCTGAAGTGCCTGAAACCACGGAAGGTCCGGAAGGTCTGGAAGGTCAGCAGACAGGTGCACCAAGAATTGAGGATGACAAATGGCATATATATAAATACATACATACATATATATATATATATATATATATATATAGACATATATATATATATATATATACATACACACACACATATATACATACACATTTATTTATTTATTTGTTTGTTTGTTTGTTGGTTGGTTGGTTTATTTGTTTATTTGTTTATTGCAAGGCTTTGGAGATTAGAAATGTAGATATTAAATATTTTTTGAATTTTACGTGTTTTTAAGGCCTCCCCTGCAATGGAGGTTAGCGTTTAGTTCCACTGCTTCAATGAAGGATATTGTAGTTCTGGAGACAGTCCAGCAGACAACGACTAAGATAATCCCAAGGATATGCGCTTTGTCCTATCGTGAACAGCTGTTGATGTTAAAACCGTAGTCTTCAGAATTTAAAAGAATTAGGACTGATCTTTTTGAAACATGTCCGTTTCCAACTGGCTGCCAGGGGGGTCGAAGAGGAATGGTCGATGGAACATCGACTGGATTGTAGATTCGTGTTAAATCAGCAAAATGATTGGTGCAGCTCACACTATTAAAAACAGCAAACCCACCTCTACTCTGGACATAGGTTCAAATAATGAGTAAGAGTAAACACAAAAGGACAATGATCCCAGCATCTTGTAACAGATAACACTCCACGCTCATTAAGACGTTGGCTAATCTCCCAACTGAGCAGCAGTTTCCTGAGATATTCCCCAAAACACTGTTCTCACAAAGAAATCTACCCGCCGCCACTTCATTTTAACTCAATGGTTGAACACTCAGGACCCTCTGAGGGACAGAACTCCAAAGACTCACCATCCCCTCTATGAAGAAATGTCCCCTCACTTGATTCCTCGGTGGACTCTCTCTTATTCTGCAACCGTAGGCTTGGTTCTCGAGCACTCAGCCAGCGCAGCGCCCTCTCTGCCTCTGGCACAATGAGCTCTGCAAGAATCTTGTGACTTCCGCTGATATCTCCGTGCATTTGCCAAACTAACTGCAGAGGCATACCGATCTGGTACACACAGATCACTGCAATATGCAACTCAGAGTTTCTGGCGTCGTGAAACTTTGGTGCATCTACTTTATGGAGCCAAGGTTTATTTTCACAAATGACGAGAACCAGGCAGTGCACATTAATGTTGGATACATCTAAATGAGTCCCTGTGCCGCAGCAACCGCACCCCCCAATAATGCCTTGCAACCCTCCGTTAACTCAGGTCAACGTGCGTTTTGCCTTCCTCACCACATAGTGTAACTACATCGTGCTTTATTGACTTCTAGAGAAGGGGAACAACATCGCTTTGAATATAAACCTTACTCATTCACTCTTTGGTCAGCAGAAAGAGCAAAAGTGCTCAAATGAAGACGAGTTAATTTTGAACCTGTGGGATAAGCTGGTTTGGTTACACATAGAGAGAATTTTGTTCTGCGCACTTTGGGAAGTCCGACAACGTCCGAGAAAGGGCGCGGAAAGATTCAGCGGAATGGTTCCGTGGATGATGGATTTAAACTGCCAGATTTGATCGAAGAAACGCGCGCCGATGTCCAACCTCATCTGCAAAAAATGTGACGTTGCATCGACCCACATGAAGACAGTTAAATCTCGGTTTCCTATTTAGCGGTTTCAGATCAACCTATTGCTCGAGAGCCTCAGACCTTCACCGTAGTTTCTCATTGACAGATAACGACCGGGTCATTCCTATGGATCAGGGCCTACATAGTGGAGATGTGAAGGCTGAACCTTTGTGCGGTCTCTGTAGTTTCCTTTAACAAACATTTGAGTTTTTTTTCGTTACCGGGAATCTGTCACAATGTTGAGCGAAGAGCAAACTCACAGAGAACCCAAATGCGACACATTTGTACAAGACTGGAGTCAGGAAGCTTCCTCAGGACCAAACACGGGCAGTAACTGGAAGGAATCTTGCCTCGGGGATCTGACGTGGAGTCCCAACAAGAACTAGATATCCAAAGAGGAACAGTGAGAGCAGGACTGCTCTAGGGTTGACATCTAAAAGCAGCCAGGAGCCAAGCTAGGCCCGAGCTTTGACCAATACTCTGGCAACTAGTGCTAGAGGACCCCAGTTACTATACTAGGCCCCGATGGGGCTCAGGTGTGTGTCATTATGCAACCAGTCAAGCATGGAATCCATGTGCTGTACAACAAAGCGTCAAAGGAGCCAAATTGAGGACCAGTATTCAGAATCATGACAGAATTATTTTTTTTAAATATAGAACAGTGCAAGTGGAATTTCACTAACAAGGAAGAAAAGGGAAGGGTCAGCAATGGACAATGTGAACTGGAAATTTGGATTCGAATTGGCAGCAAAGGGAAATAAGTTCTTTGTCAGGAAGCAGCAACATTACAGCCGCCGCTGTACGAAGAAAAGTGAGGGGTCTCTGAAACATATCTTCGTACGCTGACACGGTTCCGTGAATTAAAATTGCAAAACTGTGGAGCAATCGTGGTGACTGGAAAAAAGCACGTTGGTCTGGCAAAGATTAAGCAGGAACATGACGGGCCGAGGGCCCCCATCTGTACAGTGACCTTTTCACTATTACATAACGGATCAGGCAACATGCATGAAGGTTGAAACTGTATCAACTGTTCATGACAATGACCTTCCATTGAGGAAGGAAATGTATGTTGGAAATGCAACGGGACCAGAATCACCACCCTCCTCCCATCAACATTCTCAGGTTCAGGTTGACCCAAAACATTCAGAACTTTAGTTGTAAGTTCGGAAGCGGATGCATAAAAGATACAAAGTTGGACAAGTTGCATGACGCATTAATGCAAGGCAAAGTCAATATCTCGTAGATAAATGTGAAAGAATCTATTTACGAGAAGGATATGAAAGATCCGATCTGACGAAAAAGTTGCCAGGGTTGGAACCACTGGTGTACAAATGGCTCATGGTGTTCTTGAATACCCGTCATTGAAGGCCGTTGATAAGACAATGTGTATGTGGGCATTCACTGAAAGGCGTTTTGTATACAGGCGCAGGAATATCCGACCACAATCACAGAGCACCAGGGAAACACCAAACCTGCAGCATTTTGTGCAGATTCAGTTGCATTATCTGAAAAATAGGATCTGCTGCATCGAGAGAATGCAACGACCGACGGATTGAAGGGATGATGAACTAGCACTGTGAAGAGATATCTGGTCTCCAATGAATTTATTCACGGCGTTTAGAGCAACGAGAGGAGACATGGAAAGGTACAAAATTCTGGAAGATCTCGACAAACTTTCTGCAGGGAGGAGGTATCCCGTGGCTGAGGAATCTGGAACCAGGGAATGAGGATTGAGAATCAGCGGTGCACCGCCTGCGATGGCGATAAGGAGAAATTTATCTTCTCAAACAGCGATGCATATGCAGGAATCTTCACGACAGGAGGCCGTGGAAACCAAGTGTCTGAACATATTTCCGTTGTAATCAGATAGATTACTGAATACAAATGCCTGAATGGTGTGGAACAGAGACGGAATATGCACTGAGATCAAGTCCCCAATTACCGGGACCTGCACTGATGCTCTCGATATTGCCGCCTTTCTCACTGTCTGTTCAATAAGGAGCTGTGATCACTCAGCGTGGATTTCAGTTTTTTAACTCATCTCCCCTGCCCAGTGTCTGTTTCAAACCGCATATTTGCGGTTTGTAGTGGTTTTATGTCAATCGCTCTCTCACCATCGAGTGAGAGCAAGTACAACACAAGTGTGGAGAAGCTATTAAATATTTAAAAACCATGACACAATCATACGGAATATTGAACTCAGAGTATTCAGCGTGTATTAGTTTAAGATCTGAATCATTCATAAATTGCTGAACAAATTACAAGTCTAATCTCCTGGATTTTATAGCATCCGTTTGCAGAATAATGAACCGAGCAAAACGTTGAAAGGTGGAACACAGCACGAATTAATTTTGCACAACAACAGCGGCGATCGTTTCATAGAATCGGAGAACTTATTCTGCGCCTGTTGCTCGTGTTATATCCATGCACCAGATTTGGTGAAGAATTGGAAGGAAATTAAGTTAATGTTATACTTCACAAGTGGATCAATATGATACAGCACAAAGAGTCAAAGTTGTTGACGAGCTGCTCAGGTGCCTGGAAATAATGTTTCTGTTTCAGTTTTCCTTTTCTGATCCCATGGGAAGAGTCTCCCTAATACATATGAAGCCTGTCTCTGTAACGTGCTGTCAGTAGGATTCCCGCACAGAGGACAGTTTCTCCATCATTTCTCCGCCAGGATGAGAGTTCCCCTCAGCGCTTATCCATTTTCCGTGCTGCCTCCAATGTTTCGTGCAGAATTAATCTACTACCCGATTGTCGCAGCCTTTGGGGTTCCTGGTAAGTTATTACATCGAATTTCGAAAGTTACCAAACGGCAATTGAAATGTTCCCTCTGATTATTTTAGCAACAGTCCGATGTTTAATATTCTTGACCCGTAAATCAAATGAAAGGCCAAGCGCGCAGTGGGCGTTAATTCCTGATCTAACTGTTCGTTTGGTTCACCTGAACATCTACGTTTTGCGGCAAAGATCATAGAAATCATAGAAATCATAGGGCTGTACAGCCCAATACAAGGCCATCAGCCCACAATGTTCAACCGACCGTTAAACCTCGCCGAAGTCTATCTCACCCATTCCTGCCACATGTCCCTCTATTTTAAATCCCTCCATATGCTTATTTGTTTAATCTCTTGAAATGGAATTTTGAGGGGATTTCAATTTCCCCACACTATAACGGATCGCCTAAGCGTAAAAGGTTTAGGGGGAGAGGAGTTTTTGAGATGCGTTCAGGAGAGCCTTTTGTTTCAGTATTTTGGTGAGACCAAGGAAAGGGGAAACATAAGGCTTTATCTTGGGGAATAAAGCAGGTAAGGTGGAGGGGGTATAAGCGGGGACACATTATGGAAGTAGCGACAATATCTCCCTAATTCCAAGGTGGTTATAAAAATGATAGTGATGGGCCGATAACATGGATCTTAAAGTGGGGAATCCAAATGCTTTCTAAGTAGAACAGCAGGTGGCAAACCTAGACTGGCTGCATCAACTTGTCCGTAAATCTACATGTGTACTCTGGGAATAATTCTCAGCACAAAGAGCAAGAGGTCAGCGCCAACATGTTCTTGCAAGAGTGAAAGGCAAGGGTAACAATTTTAGGTGGGTGTCGAGAGACATACAGAGGTGGTTAAATAGTAAAAGCAATAGATCTTTCGCAGGAAAAGAGGATTAATGACGGAGAGGTACGTCAAGAGTATAAAAAGTGCAGGGAGACTTAGAAAGGAAAAAATGAAGAAAAAGATGTTCTACGAAATTACTGGTGGGCAAGATTCAGTTGAAGCTGAAGGCCTTTCCAAAATACATTTTGGAGTAAGGGAAAAGAGCAATCATGGAGAAGGAATAGGGCACATTAGAGACTACAGGGCAACCTGTTCGCGGAGACAGAAGGAAAAGGTGAAGCCCAAAATGAATACTTCACAAATGAAACATATTCTCAGACCTTCCTCTCTCGCTGTTATCCAAGACCTAAGTTGCCCACTGAACTTGCTCGCTTTAACATTTATATTCGCCTCATCTCTCCCATCTGCAACGCGACTATTGTGTGTACAAAACCCTGCCAGACGAACCGATATCCTCCCGAGTAACATCGGCAAATCTCCTTGATAGGATATATGTCCCACTCCAGTTCAGGTGCAATCCATTCCTCCTGTGGTCAAAAAAAGGACATACCAGTGGTCAAAAAAGCTGAACCCTGCCGTCCTGCACCAACACCTCAGTCACACATTCCTCTGCCACATCCTCCCATTCCTGCACTCACCAGCACGGGGCAGCTGGAATAATATGGAGG
>JARFYF010000063.1:103599945-103612318 GCA_030265395.1 Rhina ancylostomus
GTAATTTTTGTCTTCCTTTAGTTTTTTTTAAATATGCTGTTCAATCTTCTGAGCTGCCACATATCTTTATGGAACCGTACATTTTCTTCACATTTTATATTATCTTTGACTTTTAGTCATGTGTGATGGGTCCTCCACATGTAATTTTTTCTTATTTGGAATCTCCCCATTCTGAAAGATCCACTAAAATGTTTGCCACTGCATCTCAATTGATCAATCCTTTAACTTAATTTGCCAGTTCACTTTAGCATGCCCTACCTTCATGCCCTTAATTGTCCTTATTTAAACTTTAAAATACCAGCCTTGGAACCATTCTTCTCTCCATCAAACAATGTGAAATTCAATCATATTAAAATTGCTGCTACCTCAGTATGACACCTTCACTGATGTCACTAATTTAGTCCAATTTTGCTGTGCAATATCAGATCTAAAATGGCCTGCTCTCTGGTTGGCTTCAGGTTGTGCTCTCCTAAGTATTCAGAATTCAGAGCATCTAGGCATGCTTTGCCCATTGACTTTTTCTCCCAGTCCAGATGTAGATTGCATTCATGATTTATCGTGCTTTTTCTGACATGCTCATATTAATTCTTTTGTACTGTGATTACTTTTGTTAGGAAGCCTGTACAGCACTCCAAGTTGCTCCTTGCCTTTGTCTCTTTTCTCCACAAACTGCTTCTATATCTTGCAGTCTTACAAAATTATAAACTCTAATTACAGATGGAATTTTTTTAAATGTGTGAAGCTTCACGGCAACAGAGATCTGAAATGTTGGATGAAAATTAGACGCAAGTGTGGCAGTATTTTGTATTATGTCAAATCGTGCATATTGAATTTGGGTGAGTCTGGCTATTACCATTATGCATTATTCTTGGCTTTTGCTGCCAAATGTTTATTCAATCCACATGGATGTGAGCATTTGTATGAAAGGACAATATTGGCAAGTTCTACTATTGTTAAGAGCACAAAAGATGCTGGGTCTGTTTACAGGAGTGACCTGCACCATTGAACCCAGGATAATGCTCACAAAAGAATTTTTAAACACTGGCCAGCTCTGGTCCTCAGCTTACCTATCATGTTTAAGAGATGGCTAGTATCTCCATTTCCTCAAGCCTTCCTCTGTTTTCTACAATGCCATTGGGGTACTTCGAATTGACTTTAAGGATTACTGCCTTACTTGTCATTATCCTAGCTAAAACTTTAAAGTAACAATTCCAAAAAAACAACCCTACTGAAATTGGTGTTTAGATCGGTTAAATTTAAGTTGGCTTTCCCAAATGACCAATTGTTTCATGTAGAATTTTTCTGACATGTAAAGAGCTCCAGAAAAGTGTTTTATTACTGTTTGTGAATTAGATTTCTTATGTATCTTCAATGTGCACAGAAAAATATGGGCCAGATGCCAACTGTTCTGAACAATTTACAAAGCAATTATGAACCATTAATTCTGCAACCACAAATCCAAAATAATTGGGACTGAGAAAAATGTAAAGTTTTAAACTTACTGTCAAAGAAGCTATGCCCCTCTGGTAGTGTTTCAAAGCTTCTGCAATACAAGCCAGTGCAACACTGAATTCGTTATCTTGTAGGCCTGCCAGATGTTGCTCTGCTTTTGAGAATTCTTTCAAGCTGTTTAGCCAAAAGTAAAAATGTTCAGAGGCCACTTGAGTTAACAAGCCGTGGTAGAGCTCTCCAGCCATATCGTGGTTTCCCTGAAAATACCAGAACCGAAAAGTCAGTCAAAGGGAAGATCTGCAAACTGGTAGAAAGGATTGCTGTCCAAATTTTTTTTTATAAACTCCTTTGGTATAGTGTTGCTGTTGAACTCAGAGCTGAAACTTCTGGTGATTTAAAACATTTTTCTTCCTTTTGCCATGTAGAGTAAAATACTTCCTCTCAATGTGATGATCAAATTGGGAATCTTAGTATGTGGTGGACTTGAAGCTCAAATCTGACCTGCCAATAAGAAAAGGCTATAGTCTGTGTGGTCAATTATTGGTGACTTAAGTAGTTTAGCAAACAGTTCTGTTATGGAACAATTGTTACATAACCATTATTTGCTTTATATTGTAAGCTGATTATTACTCCTGTTTCTCCCACACAGTGGATAAAGATAAGATCTTTATTAGTCACATGTACATTGAAACAGTGAAATGCATCTTTTGTGTAGAATGTTCTGGGGGCAGCCTGCAAGTGTCGCCATGCTTCCAGTGCCAAGAACACACTGCCTGAATGAGTATCTGGACAAGTACTTGAATTACCAAAGACACTTGCAGGCTATGGCCCAAGTGCAGGAAAATGGGATTAGTTGGAACCTGCAAGGATGTGCTGGGCCAAAGGCTGCCTCTGGGCCCTGGACTTGTGACTATGACTCACAAAAACTTAGAAAGTGCTTCAAATTGAACCAAAAATAAACTTTGAAACATTCAAACGATAAAGAGAAAAAACTGGCAGCTGATCAAATTGTTCAGAACGTCCTATAACAATACTGCACTGGTTGATATCTACCACTAGAGGCTGCAATTAAACTGGAATAAACATTTACAGCCAACACTGAACTTGTATTCTCCATTGTGGTGTGACAAGATTGAGAAGCTAATTGCACTGTAATTTTTATGGCTTCTAGGCCTGAAACAACAGGGTCACATCATTAATAACATCCATGCACTATATCGATTTTGTACAATAACAAGTTATAAGCCACTATGCTTTAATAACCAAAAGAAAGTTTTCAGAGCATGCATTAGGGATGGAATTAATTTGCTTTCTTTGCCCAGGATCTGATCCATGAACAAATGATAGGAACAAAGCCAATTTAAACATAGGATGAATATTTAACAAGAGAAAAGCATTGTCCCTGTAAAAATGTTCTTATGATGGTTAGTAGTCTCACGCCACACTTAAAAACATTTTCTTTAACAGATGTGCAGTCATAGTGCTCTGCAAAAGGAAATGAGCAAATAATTTTGCTTTGCGGCTAGACTTAATACACACAAACCCCCTACTCTTCCTGGATGAAACTTATTTACAATCTAAAGAACACTAGATCTACAATGCAGCATGGCTATTTCTGCTGCAGTAGGTTTAGTAAAATCATGAACTGAAATACCAGTAGTATGGATGATGCAAATAATACTAAGTTTATTTCCAATCTATGTATCATACTATATTAAACCCACTCTCTTGCAGGAGTGGAAGAAGTCAATTTCACCTTCATACTGAATTTTAAACCACATCACCTGACCCTCAGACAGAAAACCAAACCATTGCTTTTAGGAGTGAAATGGAAAGAGAATGGTGATGGAGGTTTTGAGAAGTTAGGACGATGCACAAGATAAAGAATGTTAATTTCCTCTTGCACCTGTTTAAATACAGCCAGATCGAAATGATTTAGGAAAAAAAATCAAATGGCCCAAACAGGTGTCCTGTACCTCTTGGGACAGTATGGAGAACAATACTAAATGAATTCTCTGGTTACCAGGCAGACAAGTGATCTGCAGAGGGCATCTTTTCCAGTTTCCAAATTATTTTTGGGAGAGAGAGGTACTCCTTAGGTACTTCTCAGTTCAGACTTTGAAAGGTTAAATAATAGTAGCAACATTTACTCCTTAGGTACAATTAATTGCTTGAAATAAAGTGTCGAAGATTAATTTAAAAGATGCTCACCATCCGGGATGCTTGACGGGCAATCTTGTAAACTGTCCAGCCATTGGCTCCATTTTCCAATTGCTGTTTTATCACATTTTTAACATCAGTAGACATGGTTTTCTGATTGGCTACAAAAATAACTGTAGCCAATGCTACCTGAAAGGCAAAGGTAAGAGTTTGTGGATTAAAAATATGGATACAAAATTTTTAAAAATGCAAGTCAATAGAAAATTTAGCATTTATGCAACACCTTTGAACATAAAACATCCCAGGCTCTACACCAGAGCACATCAGGCATAACTCAATGACCAAAAGCTGAAATCATATGCAATTTGAAGACAGGTCAAATTGGTCTGGATTTTTAATTTTGCAGTGATAATTTGAGGCATAAACATAACATAGCCATTACATTTGGGAAAAAAATTATATTTGAAGTGAAAATTCCTGGAAAGGAAAACATGAACATTCTTTGATAATGAAGAAGTCATATTTGTCTAATTACAGCAGAGTTGTATATTGACAACTCATTATTCACTCTTTAAAACCGAACAAAGACCAGCTCTCCTTAAAAATCTTTTAAGTCATTGTTTTGAAATATTTTGAAACAAATTCTTACTTTATTTTATAAGAACTAAAAAATGGAATGATTCACCAAATAATAATTCAGTTAATAAGTCAATTAATTCAATAGTGAATTGAGTTGATTATGCAACTCAAGCATGAAATACTTAGTTAAAGTCATTTAATCTATCAGGATGGACATAGAAACCAATATACTGTATTTTAAAAGTTCTGATAAAATTTTATAAAATGATAGAGTAGATGTTCTCTGTTGATATTTTTGTATTTGGGCAGGTGCCATTTGGTGTTCTTTCAGAATTGGGCTAATGTCCGTTGAGCTTGGTAACTTACCGTTCTGCAAAATGTTATGATTCTCATGATTCTACTTGCCATCAACTCCATTACAGGAGCATTATTTTCTTTATGAAATGAATAACACCAAACCCTGTAGTACACATTCCTTACAAATGAAATGTCCCTAGTAAATAAATCTGAAGATTTTTACCATAAGTTCTTGCTGTTTGTCTGTAGATGACAATCCAATCATCTTGTACAATTCCATGAGCTCTCCCAGCATTCCCTCTCCCAAGACAGGCAACTGCACTGCTATAGCAGCAAGGCAGTGGCACATTGGAATCCGAGCGATGTCCTGGGCAGTATGCAGTTGGGTCAGCAGGGATTCGACGACTGGCTGGCTCAGGTGAGGGCGACTACACATCAGCTTCACCATGCAGGTAAATGCAGTCTGCAAGAATGAAACAAAAAACAAGGAACTGAACAATTTCAAAGCTATAAATACATGATTTCTTCAAAAAGCACACAAGATCTCATATGAGTGCCAATGAAAACATCAATAGCACAGATGTCTTGCCTATTTACAATATAAATATAAAACTTTTTTAAATAATCAGCATAAACTGGCAATTTAATTCCCAGCACAGACTGGAAAGGACCAGAGAATAACATTTTTTTATCACGCATAGCCATCTTCGCAGTTGAGGACAGTGTCACTTCTGAGATTTCCAACACAGAAAGGCAAATCATTTCACATCAAGTTCCCACAGGGCAAATGGGAGTCCAATTTCAATCCATGGCTATTGGCTTCTGGTAGTGCACCACCACACCTCTCCACCATCCTGTAGCCCATCAAGGAAGTCACACCGATCATGTCCAAATCTTTTCCTCCCTGCCCCAGTCTATGACACCCAAACCCCACTTTCTCCATTGCAATCCTGTCTTTCCTCCAAAACCCTGCTGAGATCTCCAAACTTGGACAGGATATCAAATGGCTGGATCCACAAAATAATGATGAGGCCTTTCTGTTAAGTTCAGCTAGATCTGTGCATCTCTGGACTTGAAATTCTACCAGCTCTCAGCCAGAGGAGTGCAGCAGGTCCCACTTTCCCCACCGTTTGCAATGAGGCCTGGCTTTTTTTTTGTGTATACTGATCTGTTTCCCTTTGAAATCCATAAATAAATTGGCATGCACCTGTATCAATCAATACATTCCAAATGTCAAACACTTGCTGTGTGTGAAAATAAACATTTTTCCTTAAGATGCATTTATTTCAAATCTGGTATCCTCTGGCTCTCAACCTATTCACCAATGGGAAAAATGTCCCTCTTTCTTTTCTGTCTGGACCTCATTTTCTTGAGCACAACCAACAACTCTCAACCTTCTTGGCTCTAAGAACAATAACAACTTTTTTCCCCTCCCCAATCGATCCGCATAATGCAATCGGAAGCATTTACTGAAACATTAATGCGTCCTCTCTCAGGACTTAAAATCATTCCCAAAGTGTCATGATCAGAACTGGAGGCAATACTCCAGTTGTGGCCTAACCATTGTTCTACAAGGACCACAGTAAATTCCTTGTGTACTCTTATGCTTACATTTACATAGTCAAAGATCTGCTACATTTTTATAATCATATTCTCAACCAGCTGTGTCACATTCATAGCAATATATAATTAGGCATATACACACCTGGGTCTCTCTATTACTGCATTCACTTTATAACTGCGCCTTTTATAGTATATCATTTCATCCTGTCCTTTCCACCAAAATATGACATTTCACTTCTACATGCTAAATTTCATCCATCGCTATGTGCCCATTTTCTCAGCCTACTTCAGTTTCTCTTGGTCTACCACCATTCTCAGAGTTCACCATACTTCGAAGTGGACTGCCTTTCCTATCCAGCAGGATTGGCTTCTGCCCAGCATAAACCATGGACTTGCAGTCTTTGGATTTGCCAACACTTCTCCCAGCCACAGAGTTTGCTCATTTCTGGTGAACGGGACTATGCAGAGAGATGGAAGCCCAGAAATGCACGTCCATTTTTCAAATGCCAACACAATCAGGGTTCAAATGCAAAATTCAGGAGTAATAATTTGAAAATAGTTTATAATACTTTTTGGGGCAGTAATATTACATTGAGGTGATATTTGTTATGTATTTGTTATTATTAGGAAAACAAAAAATGAAAAAGATAAAAGAAAATTATGCATTTTGCTGTTGACTCCGCCTCTACTAGCTTCTTCTTATCCTTGGACTTCTTTCCCAGGTCAGGGTAGATGATGGTGTCACTATTGTGTTCTCTTAGGCTGAGCATCTTCATTCCATTCCTCCCAGTCATGGAAGGACCCAGTTTCCTTGCTCCAACTTCCTGAGCCAAGTCCATTTACTCCCAACTTACGGTGGGGTTGAGGAGGCATATGAGCCCACTGTATTTGTTCACATTGTAGTACTGACCTCCCTTTACTATCCTTCTCAGCCACTTGCATGCTCTTGAATACTGCCTTCTAACTAATTCCCTCACTTCCTGAGAAGAAGGCATAGAAAACCAGCTATAGCTAGAGACTACCAAATCATTACGAGAGAAGGTGAGTGAGTAGTGGAGATGAAGTAGAAAGGAGGAAGAGAAGCATGTAAAGAGAACCAGTCAAAAGGAGCAAAAAAGAGAAAAAAGGAATTGGAGTAGGAAACAAATGGAGCTGGTGTCAATTATATGGAGAGGTTTTGTTCTGTAACCATTTGGATGATATAGTGCATAAACAATGTGAAATTTTAACAAGTTCTGTGTACTTGATTTTTTAACTGGGTCTGTATTACAAAAGGAACAGATTTATATAAAAATTCAGAACAATTCAGATTTCTGTATGATGAAATCTGAGACGACTGCTGCCGTATCTTTACCACTGCAGTAACCTGCTTCTCTTAAATGACTGGAAGGCGAGATATATGATGGTGTTCAATGATTCGTTATAACATTCCCTGCTCAATTTCAGGTACCTTTACAAATGGCAAGTTCAGCCAGATGCAGAGCAAAAGGAACAGATGGAGTGCCTTTCCAGGATTGTTTATGCCCTCTGATGGCCAATTTATGGTAGAACGATTAATGCTGAGAGTAAATTGGCATCTGATGCAGCTACAAATAGTGGCAGCTGATAACAAAATTACAGGAGTTTTGAGTCTTCATCAACAGAGAAATGAGATATTATCGCAGATTTATATTTGAAGTTAGACAACATAGAAACTGCTTACTACCACAGTTTGATGTATCCAAGTTTATCACACACAGAACATGAAACAGTACTGCACAGGTACAGGCCTATCATCACATGGTGTCTGTGCCAACCATGATGCCAATGTTAATTAATGCCACCTGCCTGCACATGTTCTATATCCCCTTCATCGCCTGCCTGTTCATGTTCCTGTCTCTTAAATGTTGCCATTGTATCTGCTTCTACCACTTCCCCTGGCAGTGGATTCGAGCACTTACCACTCCGTATTAAAAAAAACTTAATTCATAAATTTCCTTTAAACTTTCCACCTCTCACCTTAAAATTAAGCCCTCTAATATTTGACATTTCCATCCTGGGAAAAAGACTGATTATTTATCCTATCCACGGCACTCATTTTTTATACTTCTACCAGGTCACCCCTCAGTTCTGATGCTCCACTGAAAACAATCCAAGTGTTTTCAATTTCTCCTTGTAGTTTATACTCTCTAATCCAGGCAATATCCCAGTGTACCTCTTCTGCATCCTCCCTATAAATGCAGTGACCAGAACTGCACATAATACTCCAAATGTGGCCAAAGAAAATTTTCTACAGCTACAGCATTACTTTCCTACTTTTGTACTCAACCCTCCAACCGATTAAAGCAAGAATGCAATACACCTTCTTTCCTACCCTATCTACTTGCATTGCGACTTTCAAAGAGCTATGGATTTGCACCCCATGATCTCTCTGTACATCGAATCTCCTAAGGGTCCTGCCATTTACTTTCCTCTTGCATTTTACCTCCCAAAGTGCAACACCTCACACTTACCCACATTAAACTCCCAATGCCATTTCACTGCCCACATTTCCAACTGGTCTACATCCTGTTGAATCCTTTGACAACCTTTCTTACACTTCACAACTCCATTGATTTTTCACGTCATCTGAGAACTTACTAATCAGCACACCTACATTTTCATCTAAGATTATATATATGTATACATATATACATACATATGCAGATCCTGGCAGAAAATCACTGGTCACCAACCTCCAGTCAGAATGACACCCCTCCACCACCACCCTCTGCTTCTCTGGCCAATCAAGTCGACTAAGTTGCCATGGATCTCATGTACCATAATTTTCTGGATCAGCCTAACACAAGGGACCTTGCTGAATGCTGAAATGAAAGTCCATGTTGACACCTTACCCTTAACAACTATCTTTGTCAACTCCTCAAGAAGCTCAGTCAGGCTTGTAAGACATGACCTCCCCTGCACAAGGTCATACTGACTATCCTAATAAGCCTATGTTTTTCCAGATGCAAGTAGATCCTATCCTAAAAATCTTCTCCAATAATTTCTCTAGCACTGATACAAGGCTCATCAGCCTATAAATTTCCTTGTAACTACTGCCCTTCTTATAGAGGGACAACGTAGGCTGAGACGCAAGAGATTCTGCAGATGCTGGAATCTGGAACAACACACAAAAAGCGCTGCAGGAACTCAGCAGGTCAGGCAGCATCCGTGGAGTGAAATGAACAGTCGACGTTTTAGGCCGAGACCTTTCATCAGGACTGGAAAAGAAGATGGCAGAAGCCAGAATAAGAAGGTTGGGGGAGGGGGAAAGAGTACATTCAGGCTGGTGATAGGTGAGTCCAGGTGAGGGGGGTGGGGGGTAAGGGGGTGGGGGGTAAGGTTGGAGGGTGGGGAAGGGAGATGCAAGAACCTCTCAGCTTCTTACATCTCCCCCTGTCATAGAACATTACAGCATAGTACAGGCCCTTCAGCCCATGATGTTGGACTTACCTATCACCTGTTTGAGTGTACTCTTCCCCTTCCCCTGACCTTCTTATTCTGGCATCTTCCTTTCCAGTTCTGATGAAGGGTTTCAACCCAAAACGTTGACGGTTTATTTCCCTCCATAGATGCAGCCTGACCTGCTGAGATCCTCCAGCATTTTGTGTGTGTTGAACAACATCGGCTATTCTCAAGTCCTCTGTGACCTCAGCTGTGGCTAAAGAGGATGCAAACACCCCTGCCAAGGCCCCAGCAATCTCCTGTTAACATGCCCTAGAATATCAGCATGCCCCTCCCTGATTTCACTATCATCCATGGCCTTCTCCTTGGCGAGGTATTCCACTCACTTCCTTTAGCTCTCGGCACGTTTGTTAAAATAATATTTCTTCTTGCTTCCCATTCTCGTTTCACATCTTCAGTTTCCTTTCATTCCATATTGCATTTTTTCTCCTTCCTTCAGTTTTTCATAGCATAGCACAGCAGATGGCCTTATCTTGTGCCTGAACTACTTCTGTTCAAAAAGCTGTAAAAATTAGTCTCGCACCTCAGCAATTATTTAATATCTGCGACCTCTAAATCAATTCATTTACTAGAGGAAACATTTTCAATTTTGAACATCCTTCTCACCTAGCCCCCAGATTTTTTTCCAGTCTATTAATATGCCATGATTCAGATGTGATTAAGGAAGATAATATTACTAAGCTCGAATGAGTGCTTGACAAGAAGCAACTAACCTTATAATCTTTATTTTATTGAAATTTTAATTTAAATAACTTTGCTAAAGGCAAGTTGCCCTTTTGTAAGCTAGGGACAAGCAGTACTAGTAATCCTTGTTATCAGCATTTGTACATCCTTTGATCAGGCCAAGCAATATCTTCTCTGAGCACAATGAAAAGGCAAAAAAAAGAAAATCCCTTTATACAATAAATACTCAAACTGAAAAACGACTTGGGATTGAAGACTTTAAGTGGATAAATTGAAGTTGGGGATTTTATCATTGGAATAGATGACGTGAGGAGATTCGAGAGGAATTTAAAATTATGAAAGGTATAAACAGTGTAGATTTGTAGGAAGAGCAAGAACCAGAGGACAGAGAATGACGATTGGCTAAACAAAACAGGTGACATGAGAAAAAGTTATTTTTAAGCTGCCAGTAGCAAGAGTCTGAAGTGCACTGCCAGAAGTTATAGTGGAGACAGATTCAACAGAGGCATTCAGAAAGGAAACTGAATAGATATTCAGAAGGAAAGAATCTGCAGGGCAATGGGATCACAGTGGTAAATAGGACTAGGTAGGTTGCTGATCTCAACAGACCAAATGGCCTTCTGTGCTGTAGCCACTCTGTGATTCTGCACATCTTGTGTAACTGAAACAGACGGCAAAACAGTACTGTCATTGTCATTTCAAACAGTACTGTGAAGACAAAAATAACCCGTCTACGATAAAACAATTCTCATAATGGCATCAATTCACCCATGAGCAGATCCTGTTCCTTACCTTTAAAGCATTCTGTGCTCCTACATTACTTTCCTGGCTACAAAGAACAAGGAGGGATTCCAGAGCAAACACTGCATCTTGTTCCAAAGCCAAAAAATCTACAAAGTGAAAAAATTCCAAGCATGATTAAAAACTGTTGCTGGAAAAACATGATCTTGCTTTTTTTTCTGCTCAGCTGTCATGCATTTCATTCTCTTGTTACGTCCTAGACTGAAATAAGGCCACTGTGGAGGAGACTGGGGCAGAAACAGGCAGGGCTAATACTGCCCATACAACTCCCTTACTTCAAAATAGTGCTATTTCAAATAAAAAAAAACTACTGAACATTCCTGCACAGAAATTGACTTTGCCTTGTTGAAGGCAACTCAAACATTACAGGCACAATATCAGTTTGCACACTTTTATAATATACATTTTGATTTGGCCAGTGTAGGATAACGCCTGCTTTAAACATCAAAAATATTATGTAATACACTGATACAATAGTCGATTTACACAAATTGGAATGGTGCCACAAACAGAGATAAAGACTTTACGTTAAACCTTTGTTGTTCAGTTATGTCATTTTACTTAAATTTATTTACCTGTGTAAATCATGTTTAATTTTCTACATTGCGGTCTCTACAATACTAGATTATTTCTATAAACAATACTTACAGTATCCATCAAGGTGAACTTCCACCTTGCTGGTCTTCTAATTACCTCTCTCTATATTTATTAAGTTCTGTGCAAAACCTTGCCTATTTGAATTTCAGTACCCTATCCCACAATTACATTCTGCCAAAATGATGTTTTATAAACACATTAAAAAGGAGTTCAAAAAACAAAAGTCCACTGAATAAGCTCATCAACCGATTGCTCCAGGTATTCTCCATTCACCCCTCACCCAATAGCGCAATAGTTCCAAAGCACATCTCAAAAATTTACGTACATCAGTCACAGTGGAATACTTCATTGGATCATCAGTTATTGTTTTCTAAACCATCCACAGAGCTTTCATATCAACTTGCACAAAAAATGACCCCTGAAGTATTAAGAAGCTAATGTAACGTTACCAACAAGCCAGATTACAGCTTTTGAAAAAGCCATGACTGTGTCAAGATCCAGAGTCAAGATTAGTTCTGGCAAAAGATATCAGGCTTGAAATGTTTAACGTTTTCTTTTTATTTCAGATTTACAGCATCTCCTGATTTCTTTTTATTTTCAAACTCAATTCTGACCCGATTTGATCCTACTCTTTCCATGCTTAATGCTGGGGTTTCCACTTTTTTGTTTATGCCTACTTCCATGCCTAGACTTATTCAATGACATCCTTTACTCAGATGCTTTTGTTTGCTTAAAGATGGAGTTATGATTCATTTAA
>JARFYF010000063.1:103758006-103772722 GCA_030265395.1 Rhina ancylostomus
CGCAAGGGCATGGCAATGTGAGGAAAGAGGATGTGCTGGAACTTTTGGAAAAAACATTAGGACAGATAAGTCACAGGGGCTGAATGGGATATATCCAAGGTTATTATGGGAACTGAGGGAAGAGATTGCTGTGCCTTTGGTGATGATCTTTGCGTCCTCACTTGCCACAGGAGTAGTGCCAGATGATTGGAGGGTGGCAAACATTGTTTGTTCAAGAAAGGGAGTAGGGACAACCCTAGGAATTACAGGTCAGTGAGTCTTATTTCAGTGGTGGGCAAATTACTGGAGAAGATTCTTAGAGACGGGGTTTATGGGCATTTGGAGAAGCGTAGTCTGATTAGGGACAGCCAGCATGGCTTTATGAGGGGCAGGTTATGCCTCATGAGCCTGATTGAATTCCTTGAGGATGTGACAAAGCACATTGATAAAGATAGAGCAGTGGATGTGGTGTACATGCATTTTAGTAAGGCATTTGATAAGGTTCCTCATGAAAGCTTATCCAGGAATTCAGGAGGCATGTGATCCAGGGAAACTTGGCTGTGTGGATTCAGAATTGGCTCACCCATAGAAGATAGAGGGTGGATGTAGATGAAGCATATTCTGACTGGAGGTTGGTGACCAGTGGTGTTCCACAGGGATCTGTTTTGGGACCCCTGCTCTTTATGATTATTACAAATTATTTGAATAAGGATGTGGAAGGGTGGATTAGTAAGTTTGCAGATGACATGAAGGTTGGTGGTGTTGTGGATAGTGGAGCATGTTGCTGTAGGTTATAATGGGACATTGATAGGATGCAGAGCTGGGCTGAGGAGGCGGACTTGGAAGATCAAATTTGAAGGCAAAATACAAGGTTAATGGCAGGACTCTTCGTAGTGTGGAGAAACAGAGGGATCTTGGGGTCCACAGCCATAGATCCCTCAAAGTTGCTGCCCAGGTTGATAGGGTTGTTCAGAAAGCGTATAGTGTGCTGGTCTTTAGTTGGGGTATTGAGTTCAAGAGCTGCGAGGTAATGTTGCAGCCCTATAAAACTGGTCAGACCACACTTGGAGTATTGTGTTCAGTTTTGGTCGCCTCATTATAGGAAGGATGTGGAAGCTTTAGAGAAGGTGCAGAGAAGATTAACCAGGATGCTGCCTGGATTGGAGAACATATCTGATGAGGATAGGTTGAGTGAGTTGGGGCTTTTCTCTTTGGAGCGAAGGAGGATGAAGAGGTGACTTGCTTGAGGTGTACAAGATGATAAGAGGCATAGATTGAGTGGACAGTCAGAGACTTTTTCCCAGGGTGAAAATGGCTTGCACGAGGGGGCACAATTTTAAGGTGATTGTAGGAAGGTATAACAGGGATATCAGAGGTCAGTTTTTTTACACATAGAGTGGTGTGTGCATGGAATGCACTGCCAGCAAAGGTGGTGGAAGCAAATATATTAGGGACATTTAAGAGACCCTTGGATAGCCAGATGAATGATAGAGAAATGGAGAGGTATGTGAGAGGGAAGGGTTAGATAGATCTTGGAGCAGGATAAAATGTCAGCACAACTTCATGGGCCGAAGGGCTTCTACTGTGCTGTTATGATCTATGTTTTTATTAAAATCTGGCAAATATATGTACCAGCATTCTGTTGTTAATTATTTTCTCCAAGTCTTCATAATTTGTTTAAGGAAAATATGGTCATGGCCTGCTAAATCTTTTTGGACCTCCACTGTTTCTTGCTTTTCATTGTTTAGCAGGTACTATATTCTTTCAAGAGCTGAAAGTGATGATATCAAATTTATCTGCATTGAAATCCATTTTCCACAACTAAGTTCAGCCATTAAATCTCTTTTGTAATTTGTTTCCATTATACTACATAGAGCCACCTATCTCTACCACCAACTAACACTAATAGGTGGCCTTCCTTCTCATCATTTAAGTCATTTATGTCAGGGTAGTTTAAATAATAGCAGCCCAACTATTTATTCTTACAGGAATTCACTAGCCACATCCCTCCTCTCTCCCAAGCCAATTTTCAGAACTGGTCGATAATTTGTATAGAAATTTGAGTTTCAACTAATGAGGGATCTTGTGGAAACATAAACAACATTTGTGAACATTCTCCTGATAACTGAACTCACCTCTTCAAATAATTCTATTAGGTTCCTCAACCACTGATAGCTTTTGTGGCAGGTGGGATATTTTAAGGTGGGTAATGGAATATATTAGTTAATATTCCATAGAGTTGCTGTCATTCTCTTACTCTAATGCTTCAACAATCCAAGCAATTTTTGAAGGGCAAATTACTGCACTACAGTGTTTCCCCTCTTAGAACATAAGTGTTTGGAGCCACAATAACAAGAATCTGAGCTTGTTTAAGAATAGTCTGAGCTTCTGTTGCATGCCTGGACATCAGATTGGTTTTGCTGTTTCAGTGGAAATTGAGACATTGCTTCTAGATACAGTCATGATAGTTTTGTTGTTGACAATGTCTTCCATGTTGGATGGTGTGGGCTCCAAGCACTTAACAGAGCCCATGCAAAGCTGGTGTCAGACTCTTCCAACCTCTGCTACATGACACATGGGCATTCTGACAGGAATGCAATGCACTTTGTTCCTTTGTGCAGTCTTTATCTGTAGCCTACACCATTAAAGTATTTATTTGTATTCTTTGCAATAGATGTGGGGTTGATCTTGATATCTTTCATGGCTGCAGTTCACTCATGCTCAATGGCATGTTATGTGCAAAATGCTATTCAGAGATGTCTGTTAAATTATACAGTGTCAATATCTGAACAGATGGCTGTGAATGGAAAATCAAGTGACGATCTTCCTTAATCATCATTACATTCTTGATCTTCCACCTATGTGTTGGCAGTTTGTATGTGTCTAGCTGGAGAAAACCAGAAAGTGGAGAGGTGATGGGTTTTTGAAAGGAGAGTGGGTGGAAACTAAATGGTGTACATTTACACTACCTGCATATTCAGAATCATGGGGAATTAGGGGATGTGGGGAGGTAGGATTTGAGGGGGAGGAGGAGGATCAGGTATGAAGATGTCATCATCTGTTGGCACAACCTTTTATCATGGATACTTCATTAATGCACCACATATTCTTCCATGGTCCCACAACTGTTAACCACCATTTTAGAAACATCTGCCTCTGTTGTGTACCATCTTGTGAGAAGCATGTCTGTTATTGGTGCCCAGTGGATTGTGGTGTGTGTTCATGGTTGACAAGATGGTCTTCAACAAGTTGATGGACTGCAGGTATAGGCTTGCAACAGTAATATGTTTGTGAGGGTGATTTGACCTGTAAGTGTTAAGATTAAAGTAAAAAGCTGCAGACACTCTAAATCTGGAAAAAAAATGATGTAGGAGGAATGTTGCAATATAGGAGACAAAGAGAAAGAGAGACCATCGTGGGAATGGGGTAGAGAATTAAAGTGACAGGCAACCCTGAATTTCCTGACACCGGTTACAGATTGAAGGAAGGTGTTCTACAAAGCAGTCAACCAATCTGCATTTGGTATCTTCACTGTTGAGGAGACCATATCACAAGAACTGAATGCAATACAGTAAATTGGAAGAAGTGCAAGTGAATTGCAGCTTTACTTGGAAGGACTATTTGTGTCCTTGGATAGTAGAAGTGTGCAAGGGTAAGATAGAGATACAAGGGCAAGTGTTTCTTTTCCAATGGTTACATGGGGAAGTGCTATGAAAGGTAGAGTAATAGATATAGAAGAGTGGACTGGGGATTTGAGGAGGCAATGGTCCTTTGGAATGCTGTAAGAGAGAGAAGTAAAAAATTTTGTCTGGTGGAATCTCCCATTGGAAGAGGTGCAATTTTGGAAGATGGCCTGTGAAATGTAGAGACTAGTACGATGGAAGGTGTGGACCAGGGAGCTCTACCAGTATTCTCTCTGTGTGGAGAGCAGAAATGTAGGAAATAGAAGAGATGTGCTTGGGAGCTCTGTCAAATTAGAGAAAGCTATGCTTAAGGAAAAAGGAGGCCATCTTAAAGACAATATAATGGAAGGTCTTGTCTTCGTTAACCGGAAAGCTACATCCTGAATTGCTATGGTGTACTTGTAGCATAGGTGAGGTGACAAAGTGGATCATTTTTCAGAGTCATTTATGTGAAACATGTATTGTGTTAACCATGCATAACCAGAAACTGAGTTTTTCTCACATACATGAAGATGCTAACACCAGAATTATTTCACAGCATAATTTGTTGAAATCATTTTAAAGCTCTAATCATTTCTGCAGTCTTGATGACGGTCTGAGTTTTTGACATAACTCTCATTCCATCAATGATTTTAAAATATTCACCACTTTACAAATTAGGAACTTCAGGAGCACAATTACCAATTCTTACAGCCTCATATTGACGTGGATCTGGGAACCAAACTTAATATTTTATTAGATTGTATGTCACTACTGCCAAAGTAACTATCTTAGGATGTGTGTATTGAAAGGGTAAATCTAATGGATAATTCAAATTTGCAAGTTAATTAATCAAATTGTTCCAGTCAACATGAGATGCCCCTTTATGAAGAAAGAATGTTATTATTTAGTGCATTTCTTCAAAATACTTTGACTAGTGACTTACTTCCCTAATTAATAATCTGTTCATGTATAGATTTGGAACAATGATATTTATTAATCTATTTTCCATTTAACTGGATGGCAGAATTATCTGTTTGACACTCATTTCATTGCATTAGTTGGAGGAGGCTGTACTGCCCTCTTGGGCTGCTCTACCATTCAGTAAGATGAACTTCGAGTCCACTTTCACACTTAATCTTCATATCCCTCAATTCCTTTATTATGCAAAAATCTGTCAATGTTAATTTTTAATGTACTCAGCATCCACAATCCTCTGGAATTGAGAATTCCAAAGATTTACAGCCCTCTCAGTAAAGAAATTTCTCATAAAATCAGCTTCAGTGGTTCATCCTTGGTACTGACTCTATGCCCTTTAGTTCTGGCCTTTCCACCAATAGGAAACTACTTCCCACAAACAATGAGGTCCCTGAGAGACTGGTGCAGGATGCTTAAAGGTATACTGGCTGGGACAAATGGACCGTATGACTCGAATATCTGCTGAAGTATGTGCTTTGTGTTCAACATGTGAACTGTCAGTCATGTGGATGATGGCCAAATCTCTGTAGAGACCAGATCAAGCAAGGTCCAAGATGCTCAGCATTGCCACTGCTGACTGGATAAACCCTGTCACTATCATTAGTTTGAATAAACTGAGTTAAGACTGGTTCAATCACTGTGGTAAGCCACCATTCAAGGCAGAAATCAAATTATACATTTTCCACCTGGACCCGGAGACACTGAGAAAGTTTGCTACGTGCATATCTGGCTCTTCCACGCCACTGCATCGCTGTCTGAGTAATTTTCTTGCATTGATATTCATTTCTGAAGGTTTTAGATGGCCAGACTCAGAATCAAGTTTGACATGATCGTATTTTTGTATCCACTTCATTTGCATTTTCTGCTCTACACTTTCTTTTCAGTGATGTCCATGTTTCTGTTCCAAGAATATTCTCACTCTTGAATTGATGTAAAAAATCTTTTCCAGTTCAAATTTGAAATTGTCATTGATCTCATGTATTAATCATCCTTCCAAGTATAGATTTGAATAGGCACCTCATGGTTCTCTTCTAATTTGCTGATGTTCAAACTCTCAACATATTTTCTTTTGTCCCATTTTCCATTTTCTTATAACTTTTGTTTCATTCTTACTCATAGTTACATATATTATGAAACTGGGTGTGCTGTAAATGGCTCCTGAGGATATTCCATAGTTAATGCCATAGTCAAGTTAAGAAACTCATTTTTGCTGGAGTTTGCCTAGATCAGCCACATGGAGCAGGCTTGAGGGACTGAATGGCGTACTCCTATTCCTTGTTTAGATTTTCCTTTGGATTTGATAACAACACAATATCTGTTTTCAAGGGAGCATAAGTTAATGATGTAAAAAGCCTCAACTGGTAATTTTGACCAGCTATTCACTTTCCTTACATTTAAAAAAAAATGGATTCATGATAGGGCAAGGCTTTATGAATTGTTACAAAAGCAGAAAATGCTGGAAAACAGGTCAGGCAGCATCTGTGGAAATTTAATCAATTGTTAACTTTTTCATTGTAACTTGAACTTCAGGAACGATGATTCTAATCATCTTCACTGAGTTGTATCAGTAAAACAAATATTCATAAAATAGTGATAAATAAACTACACACCATGCAGTCCAGTATCAATGAGTCATTTTACTTATTTCGTCAGTCTTGCTTCTACTAAAACCAATGCTGCTTTGAAGTAGTATTATATTGGCACTAATTACATAGTGGTAATCTTTGCACTGTTCCAAGAAATCCATGAATTATATTCACTGAATACTTTTATTGTTCTAATTGCATGAATATATTATGCATAAAAAGATTAGTTTTTGTATGTTCTGTATTTTTCAGCTTTATCACAGCAGTATAATTTTTGTAGGTTTTTAAAGAAGTTAAAAGATCTTGCTTGTCAGCTTAATAGAATTATTTATAACTCACTAGAGTAAAAGATAAATTCCTTTGGCCAAAATTGTATGAGGGTTTATAAATTACTGTTTCCCACCTTAATTGAATACCTAATTTCTTTAAAAAAACAATTCTAACACCTTCTATTACCCCTTGCTTCCAAAAAAGTATAAAACCCTCCTGTGCTTCTAAACTATTCTTCCATCTCCATCAATCCTTTTTACATCCGTGAATGTTTGACCATACCCATATGCCACACTCATCTCTTGAACCTCCATGTTTGAAAGTCTCCATTTATCTTTCAGCCTTCTGTACAGTTATGAAATGAGCTCTTATTAAAGTTGCAAATAATATCTTAAGTGGCTTACAATCACCTCACCCTATTACAGTCCTTTTCCATCTATACCTTCCCCCTCTTTCATTGTACCTAACATTGTCCATTTGGTTGAAAACCACAGTTGCCTGATTCAATTCTTGTCCAAACAGCCATAACAAGATGATTAAATGCAATGGCTCACTTCCCATTCTCACACTCTTACCTCGGGTGTCTCTCCAGATATATTTTTAGTCTTGTCTTAAACTTTATATATACAGTTCCTCTGTGTCATCATTCAAAGAATCAGCACTGTTTCCCACACGCAGATGATGCTACTATCTCTTTGAGGCCCCCTCCATTGCCTCTAAATTGAGTGAAAGTCTCATTTCCATTACTGAATAAAATGAATGTTCTTCCAATTAAAACATTAAAAACACTAAAAACATTTGTCTTCTGTATCTGCCATGCAACTCTTTTGCTTAGGCATTCCTTCCTTTTTCCTGGCTGAGGCTGCCTAGATTGTGAGTAGTCTTGGTGTTACATTTGTCTCCAAGGTGGTGTTTTGACCATTGTCTGTGCCTTCACTAATTCTGCTTATTTTCACAACATCAGCCAACACTACCCTTGCCTCAACTCATCAGCAGGATGAATGAAATGTCATGCATTCTTTTGTTGTCAATGGACATGACTATTCTAACATGTTTATGGTTGGCTTCTCAAATTCTAACCTCTTAGAGTGTGGTAATGCCAAACTGCTGACAACACAAGAAAATAGGAGCAGGAATAGGCTACCTGGCCCCTTGAGCATGACTTGCCATTCAAATAATCATGGCAGAACTGCCCCCAGGGACCAAGTCCTCTTCTGTGCCAGTTCCCTGATCTTCCTCTTCAAATACTTTAAATGATCTAACCACCACCACCCTCTCAGGTAGGGAATTCCAGAGATTCACCATCCTCTGCAAGATGAAATTCCACTGCATCTCAGTTTTAAATGACTGTCCCATTATCTTGTAACTGTGCTCCCTTAATTGAGACTCTCTTAGTAATGGAAACATCCAGATATGACTCCTTAATATCTTGTGTTTCAATAAGATCATCCTTCATTCTTCCAAGCTCCTTAAAATATAGATCCAACTGTTTTAGCCGCTTGTGATAGGGCACATCTTTCATCTGGGGAATTAGCTTGGTTAATCTCTTTTGGACAACCTTTAAATAAAGGGACTAAAACTAAGTTTCACTAATACCCTATACAATTGTAACATCCCTGTTTCTAATTTCCAAGCCCTTGCAATAAAAGTCAATATGCTATTTGTTTTCCTAACAACTTGCTGCATTTGCCTGCTAATTTTCTGTGATTCATGCATACCTTGATTCCTTTGTAAGTCACTCATTTGCAGTTTCTCTCCATTTACTTAATAGTCTTGTATTTTGATTCCTCTTATCAAAGTTGTGATTTCACGCTTTCCCAAATTAAGCTCCATTTTCCAAGTTTTTGCCCACTCAGGCAACCTATCTGTATCCTTTTGCGAAGTCCAAATATACTCATCACAGCATGCCCTCCCTCTTATTGTAGTAGGCAAATTTGTATACTTTATGCTCTGCTCCTCCTCCGGGTCACTAACATAAACGGTAAATAATTAAGAGCCAAGAATTGATTGAGGACAGTCCACCTGTTACATCCCTCCGATCTGAAAAAGACCGTATCCTATTCCTCACTGACCTGCAGTTATACATGATTAAGAAGTGCCTCAGTTATATAATTCTTTCTCTTGCCTCCAACTGCCTCCATAGCCTTGCCACTTCCAATCTCTCTAATCTCTTCTAGCCCTATGATATTGTAAGATATCTTCATTTCTGAGGTCTTGCGCTACCTTGATGTTAATCACTTCACCCTTGTTGCCTTCATCTTTCAAGGCCCTGTACTCTGAAATTTGTTTGTTAAAACTCTGCCTTTCTGTCCTTAAGATTCTCTTTATAAAAGCTCTTTGACCATGCTTTAGGTCATCTTTGCTAATATCTCTCTTGTGTGCCTTGGTATCAAATCTTGTTTGGTAATGCTTCTGTGAAAAGCCTTCAAGTGTTTTATTGCATTTAAGGCACAATACAAATATAAGTTGTTGTTGTTTCCAGCTTTTGGACTTATTTGATAGTGAGGACCCACGTGAGCGTGATTTTTTGAAAACGGTTCTGCATCGTATTTATGGAAAATTCCTTGGACTTCGAGCATTCATCAGGAAACAGATCAATAACATTTTTCTACGGTAATATATAGTATATAGTTTCCTTTATGTTTATTACAAAAAAATTATACCTATATGACAAAGAACTGTAAGTTATTACAACAACCATGAATAGCCAGATAGACCAATATACTGTAATCTTCCTATACATTTAAAATGTAGGAAACTTTGAAATTGAATGAAATCTTTGCCCTTCAAGTGTTCTGTATTTTCTTATCTGTCTTATTTACTGTTGGCTCCCTTTGCTGTTTTCAAGTTGGCATTATTCTGTTCTTTCAATGTACAAAATAATTTATTCGTAAACTCATTCAGTGAGGCAGTGTCAGGTATTCTTAATCTTGGATGGGGAGAATAGTGCTATTCCTCCAACTGTTACCACATTCCTTTTTGTGTTCCTAACTGATTGAATGTTATATCTCTATGCTCTGCCCAAATCTTTGTTCTTTTCCAAAAAGTCAACAAGGACCTTGTTTCTGTTGGATAAAAACAAAGACCATGAATCCTCTAGGGTTTGCTCCTTGACTTGCAGATACAATCCCATGCCCAAGACTAATCAGATCTGCAGCTCATCTAGGAGGTATAACCATATCTTGGATCAAAGTGTTTGGATTACATATGCCCTCCAATGTCAGCACCTTGGATATTCTTCCAGCTATTGTTACCTGCTGCGATACCTTCCACAAACTCTTATGCTGCCATCGCTATTTAACTTCATTGTATTTATTTATAAGGATTAATGTTAATTAAATATATGAAAATGTTAGAACTAATTACTTGATTAAATTTGTTATGGGTAAATTATTTAACTGTAGCCCACCAAATGCTATAACATCACATAACTTTTTAAAGTTCTTATTACCCAAGATTATTGTAGACTCACAGATTGCCATTAACCAGCTTTCTGGTTGAGGCCTAATCCTTTTCCAGTGCTCTTCTCATTGTATCTCCCTTTCTAGTGCTCTGCCCATGGTGTCAACCCTTTTCTAAAGTTCTGGTTTAAGCCTCTTTCCACTCAAAAAAAAAATTACTGGTTTATCTAGGCATTGCTCTTTTCTGGGGATCATGCTCTTGGGCTTGTCTTTTTCTTGTGAAAAGAAAACTTTAAAAATGTTTTGTAAGGACATAGCAAGGCTAGTCAAAGACCTGATGCCCACTCAGAGGAATGAAAGATAACATTTAACTGTGGAGGATGAAGCCACAATGCAGATGTTAAATTAGAAGTTGTATCCATTTTTGCAAATGATTTGGAACTGTGATCAAGATGGTTCTGAATAAAAATGCAGAACAATGAACAGTGCCAACTGTAGAAAAGCGATCTGGTTTCAATAATAACAAGAGACAGAATTGTTGAAAGTATCTAAAAACAAATCATGGAGGACGTGGTCACAACTGTTTTTGTATGCTTTCAGGCTGGAAAGCAGTCTCATTACTCTCGTTCAGTAATGGTCAATTGGTTTCTATATATTGATTAGTCTAATGCCAATTGTGGATAAACTTCTAGAATCCCCATTTTCAGAAATTAGTAAGCATTTAGAAATGTATGGCATGGATTAATAATAAGTTTCTGAATAAGTGGGTGAGTGGATAGATATCATTATATATGTATTTTAAGAAAATGATAAATAAGGCTCATCATAAGATTGCTTGACAAAAATTCATGACAGCAATATAAGGGGGATTAATGCATGAATGGAAAGTTGATTAAAAGGCAGGAAATGATGAGTTAGGTTGTTGGGTGCATTAAAGGCACTGGATTCATTTATGGCTGTAGTATGTATTGAATTGGACTTAACTATCAGTTTGCTGATGATATGAAATGAAGGAATTCAGCAAATATCAGTAAACACTCCAAAATATTTTGAGAAGACTTAGACTTGCAGAATAGGATTTTTAAAAAAAATAAGTCCTTGAGAACATGCAAGAAGATAGAAGTAGTCCATCCAGCCCTTCAAGCTTCCCCTGCTTTTCAATATGACCATAGCTGATGTGCTTTGCTTTGGGTCTCAGCTCTTTCAGGCTGGTTCCTATAGCTTTCAGATTCCCCAATCCATTCACAAGTGTATCCATCTATCTCTTTAAAACCTCCAATGACCTTGCCTCCACTACCATTCATGGCAGAGATTTCCAGAGCCATGCTTCCTTGGGATCTTGTGTGTTTCAGTAAGGTCACTTTTCTCATTCTTCTGTCCGCCAAAGAATATAGATGCAATATCTTTATCTGCTCATGATAGGACAACTCTCTTATCTCAGAAATTAGCTCTGAATCCCTTTTGGATTGTTTACAGAGCTAGTAAATCCTCTCTGAAATAAGGGGAAACAAAACTGCATTGTATTTCAGGTGTGGTCTCAACCAACATCTTGTATTTCCCTATTTCTAAATTCCAAACCCCTTGCAATGCACAAGGATACCCAGTTCTCTCTATACTTCCTCGTTTGCAATCTCACTCCATTGAGGTGTTACCTTTGATTCCATTGACTGAAGTGCATGCCTTCACACTTTCCCACATTGAACTCCATTTGCCAAGTTTTTGCCATTAGGTCAACCTATCTTGTAGTAGAGTCCAAATATCCTCATTGCAATTCCCACTTATTTTAGTGTCATCAGCAAACATGGATATCTTGTATGCTGCCCCCCCCCTTCCAGGTCATTAATCTAAATAGTTAATACTAAGGGCCAAGAACTGATACTTGGGGCATCCTACTAGTTACATCCTTGCGTACTGGAAAAGACTTTTATTCCAACACTCTGTTTTCCATATGATAACCACTCTTCAATCCATGTTAACACACTTCCACCAATATGCCTCTTAGCTCCGGGTTCCTGCTCCTTAAGCATTCAAGTGTAATCAGTTGTGGAACAGGTTTAATATTTGATATAATGGGCTTATTCTAGCCATTCAAATGCCTTCTGGAAACCCAAACACAATTGTATCTACAGGTTCCCATCAATCAATTTGCATGTCACTTCCTTAAAGAACTTAAGCAAATTTGTCAAATATGATTTACCTTTCATAAAACCATGTTGACTTGGTTTGAATACATTAATCTTTTCTAATTGATTATGGACTCCCATCATCTTGCCAACAATAGACCTATAGTTTCCCACTTATTGTCTCCTTTTTTGAACAATGAAGTCGCATATGTGGTTTTCCAATTTGCCAGTGCTCTCCTGGAACTCTGTTTTGAAAAACTTTAGCCAATAGTTATACTATCTCTGCAGACACTTTCTGATGCAGTCCATAAGTTCTGCTGATTTGTCTGTCTTTTAGTCCCATTAGTTTTTCCAATACCTTGTCCCTCGTGATGTGCATTATTACAAGTTCTTCCATGCTGTTTGAAATTAACCCTTCTGTTATCTTTAAGATATTTGCAGTGCCCTCCACATGAAGACTAATACAAAGTATTATTTTAACCTATTTGCCATTTCCTTGTTTCCTGTTATTAATTTTCTGTTCTTGCCCTCTAAGCATTGCACACTTAGCATAGCTACATTCTTCCTTTTCATATATCCATTTAAAAAGTTTTGCTTTTTATTTTAATAACTCCCAGTTTTCTCTCAGAATCAGTTTTTTCTCTCTCATTAGTTTTTCAGTCCTTCTCTTCTGGTTCCTGAAAAATACCCAGTCTCCGGTCTAACAATATCCCTTGCGAATTTATATCTTCCTCATGGAATCCCTCCTAACTAGGGAATATAAAGAACTAGCTGCTTAAGTATATATCACCATTCATCCACTGAACTATCCCTTAGCCTATTAACCTAGTCCACTCTATCTTTATACCTTTTTGTAATTGCCTTAATTTAAGTTGAGGAGACTGGTTGTGGACCTGGGGTGTTTGTCCTCAAACTGTACCTTGAATTCTACTATGTTGCCACCACTACTTCCTAGAGAACCCTTAAACATTTTGTTAATTTCTTGTTAATCCTAGTTCATTATACATAACCTAATCTAAGATGGCCTGTTTCTGGATAGATGCTGAAAAATACTGCTGCAGCAATCTCTGACACATTCCACAAATTCCTCTTCCACATTAACCTGTCAGTTTGATTAGTGCAATTAATAGGCAAATTAATATCACCCATGATAATTGTAGTTCCAATCTTGTATGCCCTTGAGTTTCACAAAGATGTGTAAAGAAGTAATTACACATTGGTACAAAACATTGGTTGATGTGCTTCATGTTTTGTGCATTAAAACTGTGTTATATTGATTAGAGGCACCAGGTTGATTCCAGAATGGGAATTTGTAGCTATATGGAAGTATCTGGAGGTTTAAACTACAGGTCTTTCCAGATTAACAAAGAAACCTATATTTTGTGAAAATTTGAATAGCACAAAATACAGTGAAGTCTTAACTCTTGTGAGGGATACCAGTCGCTATGGATGGTAAGAAGTCAGAAACTAGTCTGTTTGCTCTCAGTGTGGATTCAATAAATCAAAGCCAAACTGCGCTTGTTTCAACAACCTAAATATATAAGCTGATACTTAAGTTATTCATCCAGTGGCCTTTGTTGCCAGATGGAAGAGGACAGGTGCTTGAGAGGTTTCTTTCCATTTTAGATATTTAAGTTTATTAAGACTTCTTTCCATTAGCACAATCAAAAAGACTGTTAAATGTTTCTGTGAATCTGTGTTTGAATGTGTTTCCTAGTTTTGGTTGTAGCAAACAAAAACCTTGTTAAGCAACATATTAAATAAAACCCTTTATTACGGTGAAGATCTGTTGCTAATTAGGGCAGACCTTTGTTGTAGGGAAGTTTTAACTTCCACAGTTTGATAGATCAGGCAGATCAGAAGTTAAAATAAAACAGCTCCATTTGCTCCTCTCAATGTTCTGAAGCAGCTAATAATTTCTGCCTGATTTCATGTGGCAGTCTCCTTCAATATAAACATTTCATTCAGTAAAACCTATCTGAAAAAAGCACCAAACCTTAAAAGGTGAGTTAGAAGTCAGAAGGAGACAGGCTCTTCCTTAAACAGATCCATCAACTCTTATTTTGGGCACACAAGAGGCTGCAGATGCTGGAATCTGGAGCAATATATTTCGGCATTTGCAGTCTCTCTTGTTACTTTATTCTGGACATATGGTTGACTATCATTTTATCACAAAGGTTTACCCATGACTCCTGCAAAACATAGAATTAAGAAAAAAATTGCTCTGAAATTATGAAGAGTTTTGGTAGAGTGGATACAATAACACTATTTCCTTGCCTGAGAACATGAATTGCTTTGTAACAAAAGAACATTATGAAGCAAAGGATTGATATTTGATGCAGAGAAAGACAGGAATTTTTTGTGGATTGCTGTACTAAGGAGTAAGCAGAATGCTAAATGGACTCCTGTTAAATAAATCTACACTTCGTTACTAAACTTGTAACTGTAAGTTTGTATCTTTTTGTATAAGGAAGGGCATTAATGGATTAGAAACAATTCAGAGAAGGGTACCTGAAAAGAACTGGTTGTCTTCAGAGGAAAAGTTGAATAGGCTAAGCTAGTGTTTAGAAGAATGACTGGGGACTTGATTGAAAGATATAATATCCTGAGAGATCAAGACATGTAGAGGATGTTTCCTCTTGGTAGAGAACATAGAATTAGGGTCTATCTTTTTAAAAATAAATGGCCACACATTTAAGGCAGATGAGACTGTTTGT
>JARFYF010000063.1:103801494-103814193 GCA_030265395.1 Rhina ancylostomus
AAATACGGTTTTACATATGGCTGTGAAGCTCATTTTGAGCACTATGCCTTAAGCTGCATGCTGTTAGCAAGCTCACTATACTACTGTCCAATGGGTTAAACCCTGGTGGACCAGGAAGAGAGAACTTTCTCACAGGAGTTCATGTAATATAAAAGGGATCTCACCAGTCATGAAGAGTCAAATGCTTGGCCATTCCATTGTTTTTCTGCTTCATTGTACCTGAAGTTGCATTTTTGCATACCACGTATTGTCTGTTTCTCAACTCTTTTTTTTTAAATATTTATGAAAACTAAAAATTATTGCCCCTTCTCCTTCATGCCACTTTCTCTGCAGTCCTTTCCCTTTAACTTATTTAGTTAACTGAACTATAATTGGAAATGTGAATAATTGTGCTAGTGAGCCTACTTAAGAACTGTGCATGTTATCTTAATGGTTTATTTGGATTTCCACTGGTTCTTAACCATATTTAGTTGGAATCTGCCAGGACATGAAACTCTACTCCTAATGTCAGTATAGAACATGTGCAAGTCAGAGAACATGTGAGATACAAGTGCTGTAATGGAACTTTTAAATTGTATTTCCAAACAAAAAAAACTTTTGCCCCATTTTTCTTTTTTCTGAATCAGATCATATATTTATGAATATGAGTGCAATATTTTTTGCAGTCTTGTATTATGGTCTGCTTTTGCCAAAAGCAAATTGAAAGTATTATCATCATTTTGAGTAAAGATCCAGCCAAGCAACAAAGAAAAGATATTATCATCCAATCAATCTGAATTGGATTTGAGCTCTGTGCTGGGGTGAAAAGATAGTGTACACTAACTTGGTTGCTACCCACCATCCCTTCATTTTTGGGGTGGCACTGCAGGTAGTGCAGCTGTCTCACAGCTCTAACTGTCCAGGTTCAGTCCAGGTCTCTGATGGCTTTTGTGTTCTGTGTGTGACTGTGGGTTTTCCCTGGGTTCTCTGGTTTCCTCCTATATCCCTCAAATCTGCTGGTTGTTGAGTTAATTGGCTACTGTAAATTACCCCTTGAGATATTAATGAACACATGAGTGAATAGATTACAGGAAAGTAAGTGTGGGGAATGGGATTATTCTAAAAGCTGGCAGACTTAGCAGCTGAAAAGCTGCTTCCTATGTTGTGCAAATATGAAAATATTAATTCTGTTTCTTTAGCACTTTGCACTACATTATGTTCAAGAGCTTTTGGCTCATTACAGAAATTCAATTTATAAAAATTCAGATCTGACTCAACCAATTACGCATAACAAGTATTTGAATGTTTGTGAGCTATTGATTTTTATGATCTCCTAAATGTCAGAGGAATTTCTTTCCTTTTTGAAGAAAGTATATTTGGTTATACATTATTTATTCTTGTAACTACATTTTCAGCTTTTTAGAAATTAACTGGCTCTATTTCATAATGAAAATGTAATTGTATTTTTGTGCATTTTGAATTAATTATTGAACATAAGAGTAACTTTGCTTAGTTTGTTGCTCTTTTTCAAATAGATTTCAGATCTGGATAAAGTCAAACTACTTATGAAGTTCCTGCAGAATTGAGAGGCCATGTAGGATTTGAACAACCCCTGGATTTTCTACTTGCATAGCTTAATCAAGTGAACATAATACACAAATGAATACATAAGTACAATTATTTTTAGTCATTTTAAAATCCTCTGAGGATCATGGCGATAAAGGCAGAGTTAGGCCAGGTAAGAGGAGGTTGTACAATGGATAATAGAAGGGAGTTACTAATGGTTTGGATTGTAAGAGTGAGGAAAAACTCATTCAATAAAAATCCATTATCAGTAACTTTAGGATATTTCTATAAGCCTACTGTATGGCTAAACAATTCAACATTGTGCTAATATATTTCTTGTATTATCTTATCTCAAATTACTCCCAGTACTATCAGTATTTATCCCAGTTTTATATAACTTGGAATTTGCTCTAAGACACTGAATTTGAAAACACAAAATTCCTAATTGTACCACTGGATGATGTTTCCCATATTTCAAATAGATTTCTATATTTCAAATAGATTTTGTCAAAAAATTTCACAAGCTTTTACATGCTAACGCAAATTGTTAAGTCAATCCTATTTGTACACTGATTATGTGGTGCTACTGAAAGCAACAGTAGTACAAAAAGAATCACAGTTATTAACTTAATTACTGAAAATAGGAATATCTAAAAAGGCAAATTGGTATCATTGAGGATAGCGGAACCAGCAAGAAATAACAATCATTTCCATTTTCAGTATGATTACTATGCCAAATGTATTTTCCTGATCTCATCATAGTCTAGCCAGAGCAAATGCCCAGCCTCTGGTAGTGGTTACGCCACTTTTTCAACTATTTATTTTACTTCTTTGTTATTCTTTCTATCCAGCCACTTATGCTCCAAACTTGCTGAATATTGGAAGAGATCATGATTCTGAGTAGATCCTAACTATCAATTTATGACTTTTCTAATGCTGTAGCTAGGATTGTAAATAGGCACATATAAAACCAGTAGGTAATGTATTGAAAGGAAATTAAAAATGACATTTCCTTAAGCCTCCCTGTGTAACTAATTGGAGATCTTTGCCCTTTCCAATTTAAAGTGGATATATTTAGCCAGCCAAAACAAATAAATTAAGGTTTCTGTCATTAAAGTGAGTTTTTTCTATTCCATCTCACATTTTTGGAGGGTATTTAGTATTTATTGACATCAGATATGGAGTTTGAATGCATTCAAGCCAATCACGTTACATTTTTATGAAATCATGTGAAAATTGGACCCGATGTGGTTATTGAACTATTATTTTTACTTATTTACTGAGTCAATTTTTTTTCTAACTTGACTGTTCTGTGGTAGTATTTTTATATTCCCATTTATACTAAATCTCATTTTGAAAAAAAATAGCTGAAATGGTTTAAAGGCATTTTTGACCAAAAAATTTGGATCTGCATAAATGGAATATGATAATTTTAACTTTGGGTCGGTGGCAGGAGAACAGATGATGATCAACAGATGCAGCTGTATTGATTGGGTTCAGGTATGCCCACTTCATCTGTTTTCTCAACTCCCATTTTGTGGCAATGTGCACTCAAGAAAAAGTATTCACTCGGAAGGTTTTAGTTTCTTTTGGGGCAATGAGTGCAATCTAAGGTAGACTACCCCAGGTGCTTTTCACCCTCATCATCCAGCAGGTTTTATGGATCATCTGACTAAATTTCATCCCACTGATTGCAGACTGTGTGGACCTGAACATGAATCCCCTCGATGAGTAAAGTGTGCATTGCAGATACTAATTTGAGTTCATTGTTGAACCACCTAGCACAACATGTATTATTTTTTGAAGTGAGAAGCTCCAAGTTAAATTTAATTTCTAATATATTTTGTTTTGACTTTTTTATTGAGCCTGATTCATAAATTATAATTCAAGTATTTCGTCTGTTTCCACTTCTGGTGTCCTAGAGAATGCAGGAAGACTTGGAAATTTTCATTCAATGAATTACATTTACCTATTTAGTCATGGGCATTGTCATATATTCCGCATTTCATTGCGTACTCTGGTTTGCAGAAAGAAGAAAAATTACTTGTTAGAGGGGTCCTTGATGCAAGATGAATTAATTCCTTAATCATAACTTGCAGCTGTTAAAATAAGATATACAGTGGTATGCAAACATTTTGGCACACTGGTTAAAATTTCTGTTACTGTGAATAGCAAAGCAAGTTAAAGATGACATGAATTCCAAAAGGCATAAAGTTAAAGATTGACACATTTCTTTAATATGTTAAGCAAGGTTACTTTTTTATTTCCATCTTTTACAGTTTCAAAATATCAAAAAAGGAAAAGGGCCCAAAGCAAAAGTTTGGGCACCCTGCATGGTCAGTACTTAGTAACACCCCCTTTGGCAAGTATCACAGCTTGTAAATGATTTCTGTAGCCAGCTAAAAGTCCTTCAGTTCTTGTTTGGGGGATTTTCACCCATTCTTCCTTGCAAAAGGCTTCTAGTTGTGAGATTCTTGGGCTGTCTGGCATGCACTGCTCTTTTGAGGTCTATCCACAGATTTTCGATGATGTTTAGGTTGGGGGACTGTGAGGGCCATGGCAAAACCTTCAGCTTATGCCTCTTGAGGTAGTCCATTGTGGATCTTGAGGTGTATTTAGGATCAATATCCTGTTATAGAAGCGATCCCCTTTTCATCTTCAGCTTTTTTTTTTAAACAGACGGTGTGATGATTGCTTCCAGAATTCGCTGGTATTTAATTGAATTCATTCTTCCCTCTACCAGTGAAATGTTCCCCGTGCCATTGGCTGCAACACAAGCCCAAAGCACGATCAATCTACCCGCGTGCTTAACAGTTGGAGAGTTGTTCTTTTCATGAAGTTTTGCACCCTTTTTTCTCCAAACATACCTTTGCTCATTGTGGCCAAAAAGTTTGATTTCAACTTCATCAGTCCACAGGACTTGTTTCCAAAACGCATCAGGCTTGTTTAGATGTTCCAGATGTTCCTTTGCAAACTTCTGACACTGAATTTTGTGGTGAAGACACAGGAAAGGTTTTCTTTTGATGACTCTTCCATGAAGGTCATATTTGTGCAGGTGTCGCTGCACAATAGAAGAGTGCACCATCACTCCAGAGTCTGCTAAATCTTCCTGAAGGTCTTTTGCAGTCAAGTGGGTGTTTTGATTTGCCTTTCTAGCAATCCTAAGAGCAGTTCTCTCAAAGTGTTCTTGGTCTTTCAGACCTCAACTTGACCTCCACCGTTCCTGTTAACTGCCATTTCATAATTACATTACGAACTGAGGAAACAGCTACCTGAAAACACTTTGCTATCTTCTTACAGCCTTCTGCTTTGTGGGCATCATTTATTTTAATTTTCAGAGTGCCAGGAAGCTACTTAGAGGAACCCATGGCTGCAGATTGTTGGGACAAGGTTTGAGTCAGGGTGTTTATAAAGCTTTGAAATTTGCATCACCTGGCCTTTCCTAATGATGACTGTGAACAAGTCATAGCCCTAACAAGCTAATGAAGGTCTGAGACCTTGCTAACAGTTATCTGAGAGCTCAAATCTGTTGGGATGCCCAAATTTTTGCACGGTGCTCCTTTTTTCACTCTAAAATTGTACAAAACAAAATACAAAACACTGATTTTGCTTAAAATGTTGAAAAGAATGTTTCATCTTTAATTTTATGACTTTTGAAGATCAGTTCACCTTCTATTCACTTAACTATTCACAGTAACAGAAATTTTGACCGGCGTGCCCAAACTTTTGCATGCCACTGTATATAGCTATTCCTCCATTTACAAATATTCATTTTTTTGTTATAACACCTTTAACTATTTGGGACATGTGTCTTGGATATACAAATTTATTTTTTGCTAGCGTGGCACTCTCAGCCCATACTTCTTTAAAAAAAACAAGTACAGTTTGCCAAGTTGCCTTGTACAAAATTTTATTTCATGAAATTTTTTCAGGAGCATATCATATTTGTAAATCGTGGAGTAGCTCTATTGGCTGTAGATTAAACTATTTAAAATGTTAAAATACATGTGTACGTGAGACATAGTGCTGCAAGCCTGTCGTCTGTTGTTTAATCAATTTTTGAGTTCAAAAATGAGAATCCCATGGAGGCTTTGCAAGCATTTCATGTGGATATAGGCTTTGGATATGAAATTGTGGAGTGTGGTCCATGTGCAATCAAGTTGTGGGCTTTAGTGCAAAATAGAAACAGGATTTTGTATAGGCTATAGTGGTAAGTATGCAATCATCAGTTATTTCAACTTTGTACTAGAAGATTGTAGACTCGTATTTGGGTCTTTGCAGAAGCGCAGAATTCAACATACAAAGAATCATTGCTAAGTATGTACATTCACTTGGGAAATGATCTAATATCATTTGCACATACAGCTGATTGAAAATAGAGGTGTGGCTAATTACAGGTTTAACTGTAGGTTATAAATGAATGATAAATTCCTTAGTTATGTGTTCCCAACACAGTTGCACGTGTGCATTTGTAGCTAAAATGATAAGATGAATAGCAATATGTGACTTTTTGATCATTTTGTTTAATGCATATTTACCTCTGTTGTGAGTCGTGTAAGCTATTTCTTGCTGAAATGAATGTACAGGTGGTCTTCAGGTCATGGCAGGATTCCGTTCCTGTGAACTGTCTGTAACCTGGACAGCTTGCAAGTCGGAAATGTGGCCGTGAACCAAGTTCCCTGGCAGCAGAAGATGACTGTATACCTGCAGCAGCTGGCAAATCTATCCCACCAGTCTCCCTAATTATTGTTCATATGTATGGGCTGTACATAAGTCAGGTGTTTGTAACCTGGGGAGGATCTGTATTGGGTTGAACCAGTGTCAACGTAGTCTTAACTATAGAAAGTTAGCAACTTCTGTTGCACAGCATTTGGTTGAGAAGTTCAATCATTTTGTAGTCTCTCAATCATAAGCAAGCTAACAAGCAGGCACTAACCGAGATCTACATTAATGGTTCAGTGAACCAGCTGATCACCACCTTTGTTGTAGCCAATGTCAAACTATCTCCATTGGTGCCACCTACAGTGCTCTGGTGCTCTTATTGGAAAGGATTGGTTGTGGGAATCTGCTTATTCAAAGGAGTAAGGTGTTTGTCTTGCTTCATTCCACTTAACAGAAATGTACTGAACAATATTTAGCCAATTTTGTAATTCTTTTTGTTCTGCTAAACTTTCTCATGGTGTGCAGAATAAGAGAGAAACATGTTCAACTCTCCTCTTTCAGGATGCTCCTTTAAAACCTACTACTTTGATGAAGCTTTTTCTCATCTGTTCTAATATCTCCATGTGTAGCTCAAATTTTGTTTGATGCTTATGTGAAAGACCTTGTGCCCTTTAACTATGTTAAAGATGTTATATGTCTAAAAGTTATTATTTATCCCTACATGAAAACTGTAGCCCATCCAAATTCAATGTCACTGGTGCCACTAGTCATGTCAGGGCCTTGCAGCACTAGCGACCTAGGTTCAATCCTGACTTATGGTGCAGTGGAGTTTGCACATTGTCAGCATAGGTTTTTCTCCCATGCAATAAAGCCAACATTCAATTTTCCTTATTACTTGCTGTACCAGTATGCTAACTTGATGTCCTCGTGCATGAAAAAGAGACCATCCTGTAATCTCTCTTCATGTAAACATAATTCTGCTTTTCTATCCTTCCTGTCAAAATGGATGACCTCACATTTCCAACATTATTCTCCATTTGCTAATTTTTTTTTACAATCTGTCTATATTCCTTTGCTGACTCGCAGTTTGCTTTTCCACTTATCTGTGTATCATTGGCAGGTTTGGCTATATTGCACTGATATCTTTGTTTTAGTCATTAATATAAATTGTAGACAGATGTAGCACCCCACCAGTTAAAGCTTGCCAACTTGAAAATGACTGATTTATAACTATACACTGTTTTTCTGCAAGTTAGACCATCCACTATCCATGTTAATATATAGCCTAGAATGCCACATGTCCTTGCCCTTATGCAATAACTTTTTTGTGGCAAGTTGTTACTTTTTACCCATGCAAGTTAACTGTAGGTCTTTCAAATTCAATGTCAGTGAAACCTACAGGGCAACACATTGGCACAGTTAGTAGGGTCATGGAATCACTTTATTAAATACATTTTGGAATTCCATATATATAACATCTATTATTTCCCATGTATTCGTCTTTCTTGTTGCATCCTCAAAGACCTTCAATATATTTGTAAAATGCTGTTTCTCTTTCACAACACCAGATCGACTCTGCTTGATCTCATTATTTTCTGTTTTACAACTATTCCTTTCATAACGCATTTCATTATTTTTCTGATGGCAACTGTTAGGCCAACTGCCTCCTATATTCCTCCTGCCTTTAAATGGACATTTACAAGGTTTTCCATGCTGCTGGGACTCTTCCAGAATTTGAGGAACTTTGGAAAATTGGGACTAATGCAATCACCTCTCTTCAATCATATCTTCAAACTGTAGGATATGGTCCAGAGAAGATGTTGGGCTTTAATCCCATTAGTTTGCCTAGCAACTTTTCTTCACTACAAGCAGCTGAGCCCTAGCAGTTCCCACTGGAACTGCCAGCCACATCCAGCTTGATTTGTTGCATTGTTATGGATCTTAGATGAACTAAATAGATCCAAGTGATTACTCTTGTATTCTCTATATATGAATAGGATATGAGTGGATTTTCAGTAAATAAATTGTAATAATGGATGTATAGATTAACCATGGATGAAGCTAGATGGTTTAATGTTGTGTATATTAGTCTGTATTTTAGTTCATAGGAAGCTGGAAGTTGTCCTTTGTAGTGAGTATATAAGTGACATTTGATACAATCTTCTCAAGGATGCCTTTTATTCCTTAAAATAATGCACCATGTAAATGAATTGTTCAGGAGCTTATTCTTCATGTCTTCATATTAAGTCCATATTATCTCAGGGATAAGAACAATAAACTTTGTTGAACAATGAGAGACTGATATTCTACTTTTTAAATTAATCTTCCAGAAATTTTTATTGGAATATAATAAACAAGGTTTCAGTTAAAAGAATCATTCATTTTCAAATGTACTTTTTCCAATAATGCACTTATTTATAATTATGCTTCAATGTATGCTTACAATCTGGAACAACTTTATGTACCCTATCTTTCTCTGCATAATCTGGATTTAGTATTCAAAATTCCTCTGAGAATACTATTTAAATTTTTGCTTGGTCTGTGAATAAAGAAGTATTGTAATTATGAATTCTCCTGCTACAAATTAAAGTATCTTGATTTATTACTTTAATATATTTTCATGGTTTCGTTTAGGTCATTAGAGGATTACTAAAATTCTGGCCAAAAACTGTAAGTCAAAAAGAGGTAAGTTATCCACTTTCATCTTTGGCTTTTAAACCTGATGTTTTGTTTGCTGATAGATGCAAATGGTGAAATAAAATGAAAGGAATCAATGTTCCTATATTACATGCTAAAAACACAGCAACCATTTCAGAGTGGAGAGTTCCTGAAATGACTGACGCTGAATAATACTGTGTTTTAGGGATTCAGTAAACTTACTGCTTTGATCCTTGTCTGTGTTGTGTTCAGCTAGCTTTGACCCAGCTTAAAGGGGGGTTTGAGTTGGGGATGGGGGTGCAGTGGACCAATGGTAGATGAGGCTTTCGGAGGAGAGGGTATTAGAGGTTGGGGAGAAAGAGGAATAGAGATTACCCACATTTCTTCGTACACTTGATCACAATCTGGTGCTTCCCCCCGGATGTGTGCTGGTATCATTGTTACTGAATGAAGACGACATTAGGATGAAGCATGATTCTGCATAATTGCATTATGTTCCTATTTAAACTGAACAGTTTGAAAAGGTTTCAAAACTTCTACCATTGTCCATGAAAATGTGGAGTAGGGGGAGCTAAATGTTTTCATGATAGGAAGGGGAATGGAGCTCTTACTGTGGGCCTTGTTTATTAGTGGCCTGCACAATGTTCATTAGTCATAGAATCATTAATATTTATGACACAAAAGGAGGCTATTCTGCCTCAGTTCATCCTGGACGAGCTATTCTTGTATACTGTCAATGTCTGTAACCTTGACCTCATCCAGGTACCTGCTAAATATAAAACATAGAACATTACAGCATAGTACAGACCCTTCAGCCCACAGTGTTGTGCTGACATTTTATCCTGCTCTAATATTTTATCTGACCCCTCCCTCCCACATAGCCCTCCATTTCTTTATAATTCATGTGGCTATCTAAGAGTCTCTTAAGTGTCCCCAGTGTATCTGCCCCCACAACCTCTGACATCCCCATTATACATTCCTCCAATCACCTTAAAATTACGCCCCCTCGTGTTAGCCATTTTCACTCTGGGGGGGGGGGGGAAAATGTCTCAGACTGTCCACTCGATCTATGCTGTTTATCATTTTGTCGACCTCTGTCAAGTCATTTCTCATCCTCCTCCTCTCCAAACAGAAAAGCCTGAGCTCACTCAACCTATTCTCATAAGACATGCTCTCCAATTCAGGCAGCATCCTGGTAAATCTCCTCTGTATTGATCTATATTGATCTTGTCTCCATACATCTGTCAGATCCAGTTATTTTTGAATTCGCAGGTTCTTTCAGGAGTCCAGGAATGAGTTGAAAACAACTTGGTGCTTCACAAAGTTTTATTGGAAAAGTTTAAAATAAAGAAACAATCACAGAGCACATGGCTCAAGCTTTACTACTAGGAGATGAGCCGAGACAAAAGGAACTAAAGATGAGCTAGGGCTGGGGTGGGGGCAAGAGAGCAAGAGAATGATTAACAGAAAAGCGACACCTTTTATACCTGAGATGAGAGGTACTCCTTAGCTAACGATAGTCCAATCAGGAAATCTATTAGATACCTGTGGACAAACCAACCAACGAAAAAACACACATTCACCTGATGGATGAACCAATAAGTTAGGAAGCGACCATTCCTTGTACAGCCACTTGAGGTGTATTAAACACGATACATGTTTTAAAAAAAAATTAAAATAGTCGAATCCAACACTTCTGAGGAGGGACTTCTGGATCCTACCACACTTGGGGTAATACGAAGGATTCTTAAATCTATATTACTTAGTCATAGGCCATCATTGGCAGCAGAATTGTATTCCACCATAATCTGTGACCTCATAGTTTGGCTTGCATGTCTATCACTCTACCATTACAGTTAAATCACAAGATCACTGCACTTCAATAAGGTGCCCAAAAATAAGGTGCCAATCTGCTGAAAGTGCAATTCAGGATGTATCCTGAAAGCAAGTACTACAGTGGGCAAATCAGATCAGATTGAGACTCTGCTATCCTGCCACATGTAATTGTGAAGCATGGTGCACAATTAACACTAATGGACCCAGCCTGTGTGTGCCAAAGTTGACGCTTGTGCATTTTTATCCACATTCACCTGGAAATACTGAGTGGATATTCCATCTTGGCTTCCTCTAGAGGTTCACAGAATCCAAAAAGATGATTTGATTCACTCCATGTAATGTCAAGAAACAGGTGAAATACCCAGTAAAGCTAAGATTATGGGACCAAAATACATCCCAGCTGAGGTATCAAAGACTTGCACTTCAGAACTAGCCATGCCTCTCCCAGTGCAGTTACAACACTGTTGATCTCGTCCACAAAAAAACCACATTAAATTATGATAATTACTGCCCTATCAGTTTACTCAATCAACAGCAAATGTATTGCCAGCAATGCTTTCAAGAGGTATATACTAACCAACGACCTACTCACTGATATTTGGTTTGGTTTTGCCAGGAGCCTTTCACTGCAGACCTAATTACAGCCTTAGTGAAAATGTGGACCAAAGAAATGAATTACTGAGGTTAGGTGAGAGTGACTGTCCTAAAATCAAGGCAATGTTAGACCAGCTTTTCAATCAAAGGGGGAAAAAAAACTCCTGTGATAAAGTCGTAACTCATACAAAGGAAAATGGTTGTTATTGCTGGAGGTTAATCATGCCAGCCACAGACATTGCAGAAGTCACTCAGGGCAGTGTTGTAGATTCAGCTGTTTCATCATTGACCTTCCATTATAAGGGCAGAAGTGGGAATGTTCAATGAAGATTGTACAGTGTTCTGTTCCAGTTGCAACTCCTTAGAAAGTAAAGCAGTCCATGACTGCATGCAGTAAGATCTGGACACTATACAGATGTGGACTGATGAGCGACCCGAACGGTACTTGCCACTTAAATGCCCGACAAAGACCATCTCCAAGACATCATATAGCTACCTAACTTGCATCACATCGCCTATCATCAGCATCCTGGGGGCATCACTGACAAAAGACTCTGGGTTACAAGAACTGGTCAAAGACTGGATATCCTATGGCAATGATTCACCATTTGATGATTTCCACCATCTACAAGGCAGGTCAGGGAAATGACAGAGTAAGCCCCACTTGTCTAGCTGAATGCAACAATCAAGAAATTTGATAACATCTAGGATAAAGTTGCCTATTTGACTGTCACCCCATCCACCATCCTGAAATTTCACTCTTTCCACACCAGTGCCCAAGTGGCTATATTGTGTGTAATTTATGAAATGCCTAGACTAATCCACCTCTTAAACTCATGATTTATTACCAAGCAGATAAAGGCTGGCAGGTACTTGGGAGTACCACTGTCTGCAGGTTCTCCGAATTTGCACTATCCTGACTTTAAAATATATTGCCAATCCATTGTCACTGAGTGTAAATCTCTTCGAACAGTAACACCATGGGAGAATCTTGCATGAAAGGACTGCAAAGGTTCAAGATGTGGTTCATCATTGATTTTCTGGTGAATAATGAAGCAATGGCCACATCTTGTAAAATGAATATGTAATTTAAAAGAAAATTAGAGAAATAAGTATTTGCTATTCAACCTGTTTGGACTTGCCGTAATTCTATACAGCTGAAATAAATCTTCCCTCTGCCTCGAGGGAAACTACCCCAGAAAGCCAGCCTCTCCACATAATTGTAATTCTTCAGTGCTAGCTTCAGCTTCTCCTTCAGCTCCTGGTGCCTCTGCATCCTCCCTATTGAAACCACATCCTTCCTGTATTGTGATCAGAACTGTACAGAGTACTCTAGCAGTGGCCTACTTAGTATTTAAACAATTTCAGAATGATTTCTCTGCATTTTTGTGTCTCAGCTAATAA
>JARFYF010000063.1:103916738-103927796 GCA_030265395.1 Rhina ancylostomus
AAGTTTAAAATTTCACCTTTACTGCTGAAGTCTATTTCCTGCAACTAATGGAGAAGCATTAGCAACAAATTTTTATTCCAATCTACCCTCTGTGCCAAAATGATGTTGTATTTGTCCCGATTTTTTTAAAATTTGGGGCATGGAAGTTTTTAACAATGGTGTGACAACACCCTGACAACTGTATATAAGTTTACTAATGCAGCTTGTCTATATGAGTATGAATATGAACAATGTGGACGCATTCAATTTCTGGCCACACATGATAAGCTGCAGCCATAATATAAGGAGTGTTGTAGAGATAAACAGCAGGTTACTGCAGAGAAATAAGCCATTCAGTCTAATAGAGATTTTCCCCCACCCATTTCTTCTTGCTTTTATTCCTTTATCCCTTTGGTACTTGATTGATTTGGATGCAGCTATGCTGTGAGGTAGACATTTCCATTCTTATGAATGTAAAGAAGTTTCTCCTGAAGTTCTTCTTTGATTTGTTTTTATTATGTATTTACAGCCTGTAGTTTTGGACTGCCCACACATAATCATCTTATTCACTGCTGGCATAGTGGAACAATCGGGTCACCTCTGCCTTCCTATTCTCAAAAAAAAAAGCCTGCCTCTTTGAATCTTTCCTGAAAGTTATGGAGTCCATTGTTATTCTGGAGAATCTTTATTTCACATCATGTAGTGTGGCAAAAATCAGTGTCTTGTGTTCATCATCTGGTTACCACAGCTGACCTAACCTCAGCTACTTTCTGTGTTTAGAAATTTAATTTGGCCTTTATCTGGTGTATAAAATGTGTTTTGTACATTGTGCTAATGCCTAATCAGAAGTCACCAAAAGAAATTGCAAAGTTAGGACATCCTTGCTTTAAGAAATTGTTATTATGGTTCTCTCCCTATTTAGGGGTAGTCTTAGAATGATATCTGCACACTTCCTGACAGCTTTTATTAGTCATTGCTGCATATCATTCAGGAGCTGACTGCTGGGAAGCAGGTTGGCTCTGTTAAAGTGCATTCTCTATGGCAGCCAATTTCTCAGTGGGCTGGACATCAACAGGAATAGGGCGTAAACACTTAAAAACCTGCAAAATTATTTCTATCTCTAACTTCCATCTGTAATTTCTATCTGAAAAACAGTCACAAATGATCCTACATAATTGTACTAGGCAACCTTAACAAACTAAAGAATCAAACATTGTTAATGTGTGCAACAGGAAAATTAACGAATCATGCCAACTGACCCTTAAAAGATTTATTTTGTTCTTGGAATTTGTAAAACTGTTTGAATTCTCATTTAGTATAAGCATTAAACATACTATTTGAACAAGGGACATTCCATTTGAACTTGAGGGAAATGGAATTCACTAAGTTTTCCAGGAAGAAAGTTATTCATCAGAGGTTACTTCAGACTATTTGTATTTAACAAGCAGATTAGTCATCGGTTATCTGGCCACATTTCAAGAAGAAGCTTTGTTCCTTGCACACATGCCCTGATTGTCCTCAATTTTCCATTTTAGAAGCATTGTTTTCAATATTAATAGAACCATTTAATAGGAAACTTGTGACACAAATCCATGACTTGATGATAAAATTCGCATCAATGATTGTCTGATTATACTTCTTTCATTTTGGTGCATTTTAAGAGAAAAACTGCATGGGAGATTTTCACCTCATCTCATTTCATTCTCCGCTTATTGCAATTAAAAACTTGTCTGGACATATCAAGAAAATCTTGTCTGCCAACCTTTGTACAAGGATAATTATTTCTTTAAATATTAATGCTAAAGCATTATCCTTGTCATAAAATTGCATTTCAATATCCTAACCCAAAATGTTTCTCATAGGGCACTGAATACTTCAAATATAATGCGAAAGCATTTCAGACTTTTTTATTCCTGCCAAATATAGGCACAGAAAATGGGGATAGTCGGTAGGTGTATAGTGAATGTTTGGAGTTATGGGGTAATGATTTATGATTGTTATACATTATTTAAAATTACCCCTTCCTCCAGAACAATTTAACCTTAAATTTATTTATTAAATGTTCTTGGGATGAATCACATGATCCAAAGGTGCATCGATGGCAGACAGGACTTTTTAAAGGCCTAACAGCCAGAATTTCTTGCAGAAACTAAGGTCACTGAGTTTCTAGTTGCAATACCATCTGGACCAGGAGGTGCTTCCAGATACTGTAGGGGCTGGATCAATCTGAGAGTGTTTTCAGACACTGGCTACTTGCTGCTGAATAACCTGGCTGGTAGGATAAATCTAACAGTGCAATAACCTCAACAGACCAAATAGCTTACAGATATTGTTACAGATGTGGACCTCTACAGATGCAGCTTCCATTTGTGATAGTGGCTTCCTTGTGGATGGGAGCCAATAGGCTGACTGTGTTTTAAAACAAAAAGCTCCTCTGGCTGATGGCACTGACCAATACCAATCAGTATTCTAAGTTCTGCTTTTGCTGCCTTCGTCTCTGAGCACCAGTGTGGGTAATCTTTATAATAGGGTAGAATGTTACTGGAAAATATTTAATGCATTCTTGCTGGCTAAATATTCCATTGATTTTCAATGTCTTGATCTTGGAATTCACAGAACTTAACAATACTCACTACTTAGTTACTTTCAAAAGTATTTAATCTGGAAAGAATTGTACAGAAGCATTTAGCTTCCTGCAAAGCTCTTATTAAAATAACAGAAGCCCCTGAACAAAGGGTAATATTTAAACCTGGTCTTCTGGCACTCTCTGCTCCATTGCATGTCCATATTTGATCCAGATATGGACATGTGATGTTTAACATTGGTATCAGCATCTTTGACACTTTTTCAATTTGGAGTGTTAAAATAAGCCTTGTATATTTTATGCAGTTACTACGTGCAGAGGTCCAAAGTCATTATTTAAAAGCAAATAATCATGATTATTCTACTGAGATTTGGAAGGTTTTATAGAGCCTTTGATAGCCAGACTACTTCACTGGCTTAATGGAACTGATTAACAGCAGGTCTATTGTAGTGAAGTGCCATTTTATTTGATGTCATCCTACAAAAGTAAGGGCAAATAGAGCCTACAATGAGGGTTAATGTAATGTTGCCATCAAAATTCTAGCTAAAACATCAAGTTTTTGCAGTGCAAACCATTCCCACCATCAAAGCTTTGTAGCTGTCAATTATCTTAGAAAGGAGTTGACAACTTTCCCACAGCAAATGAAGTGGAAGATATTTTTAATGAAAGGGGGAAAACTTCAAACTAGATTTAGCAAGTGCTTTTACTGTGCTTCCTTAATGAAGGCTGAGCAGAAGCTCTATCATCAGAAAGGTTTTTCAAATTTGGGTGTTGTCATGGGTTTTGGTCCAAGAGATAAAATTTAAACCATGTAATGTTGCCTTTGCCATGTAATTTAAACCATGTAATGTTTAATAAACTTAGTTTATGGTGTTTCAGCTTTTAAATTGTACATCTGTTGAAAAATGCTTATCAGAGTTGTATAATGCTGTAAAGAATATTTCAGTCTGTCATGGTTCACTTTTCTATTGATCTTGATTCTAATGCCACGTGCAATAGGTGCCAGCAGTAGTATTAAGGGCTGGCTATTAATTTCTCACCCATTTAATTGGAGATATCTTTGACTGCTGGGCACAGTGTGCATGATTGACACCTACCTGTTGGATCTTGCCAGGTGATGCAAGACTTTTAGCTGTTGCCTCTTTGCTGTGTCAACGTTTATGAACAAACCAAATATCACTATTTCACAAATTGATTCTTCCAGTAAGTTTGTGCGGTGTATTTTCTAGAAAGTGTCACTGTGGAATGGTTATATCCTTATTTACACAACTGCTGAAAATTGCACTGTCTTTTTTCACTCTTTTGCTTTTAAAGAAATTTACTAAATTGCTTGGGATAAATTCAGTCAGTGCCAAAGTGATGTGATTGCAATAGCTACCTGTTACTGTATACATATCTATTTATAGAACTGCCTTTTTCAGGGTGATGGAAAAGTCTCTTAAAGAGGAGTGGTGTTTTGGATTTTCATGATGGCAAATTGCTAATGCCAAGGAAGGTGAAAATTGAGTCTATTTTCTGTCTAATATGCTGGCAAATGAATCTTAAATTGTGGATGTTCTGTAAAATTCTGTTTTTAAAAAAAAATGCAGAAGTTCTCTGATCTTAATTTAACAAAGTCACAGACTAAGATTGAACATAAATTCACTAGGAACAAGTAGACACCATTCAAACCCTTGGAATATTTTCCAGTAGAACTGGAGATCAAGGTTGCTCCATGACTCTAACTTATTATGCAGTCTACATTTTCCATTTTCCTTTAATACCACTAATTAACAAATTTCTATAAATTGAACTAATATCAATTGCCATTTGTATAAGTGTTCCAAATCATTCTGAAATGATTCCTAACTTCAGTCTTAACTCCCTAATTTATGGACTCTTGAAGTTGACAACCTCTCCAATCTCTGTCCATTCCACAATGGATGTGTTTTGTAATCCTATTGGGATTATTAACAAAGAACAACTTCTTTGCCCCTGCTGCTTCAGGAGAGGCTTCAGTAAACCTTTGTAATCACTTCATTCATTTATCGTAAGCCATGACGCAAAGATGCTTTAAGAAGTGCACTCCCAATCTTTCGACATCTGACCCACCAAATATTCCATCCAGAGTAGGTTAACTGCCAATCAACCTGTTTGATGAGAATTATAATGAGAAGCAGGAGCTTGCTTCCTGGTTACACTAAACCTAATCACCACCTATTCCCACTACTAACTTTGACTCTCCTAATTGCCACCTCTCCTTTCCAATGCCATTTATAAGTGCATAATCATGCTAATCCTGGCACCAAGCCAAAAGTTGATTGGAAAATATCTTTTTGTTTTCCAGCTCACTCATTCTGATTTTAATATTTTTGTAACAATTCATCTCTGCTCCTGACGACTGATGTGCCAAATCATAAAGATATTGTCCTGATCACCTGTTTTTGACATTTATATTGGTTTATTTCTCTTTGATTGGTGAGAAATTTAGAAGTTTAAGGTGTAGAAGGGGACCTATGTCCTCTCAGGCCAAAAAGGAGATCTCTAATCCTACTTCTCAGCTTTTAGAGTCAAAGGATCATACAGTGTGGAACAGACCATTCAGTCCAACTCATTCATTGCCAACCTGTATTAAACCATCTCCCAGGCTTCTGTGCCCAAGCAATTTAAAGTGTTCATCTAGACACTACTTAAATGATGTCAGCAACCCAACTTCAACCACTTGCACTCTCCAGCAGTGCATTGCAGATAACATCCAGTCTTTTGGTCTGTAGTGTTGCAGACAATGGCATTTCAAGCACTCATTCAGGTACCTTTTTAAATATAGTAGGTTTCTAATTCTACTGTTCCAGGTGGTGAGTTCCAGATCTTCGCCATTCTTTGAGGAAGGAAAAAATCCTCTAATCCTTCCACTAATTACCTTTTACCTCTGCTAAGAGAAATAGTTCCTTCCTATTCACCCTGACTAAACCTCACATTTGTATACACCTCAATATAAGGTCCTTTCTGCCTTTTTTTTGTACCAAAGAAAGTAATTTCCACCTAACTAATTTCTCTTCATAACTAACATTCTTCAGTCCTGGCGATTCTTATAAATCTTCTCTACACCATATCCGGTGCTATTGCTTGCATCCTGATCACATATTACAGTACATATGTAGAACTCTTAATGCTGGTCTGACTAGCTTTTTGTATAATTCTAGCATGACTTCACTGTTTTACATCCTGGCCAGTAAAGGCATTGGGCCACAATTATCTTGGCTACCCGTCCTTTATACCTCCAGAGATCTATGGATATGTACTTTAAATATCCTTCATCTACACTTTGGTGATATTCAGAGCAATGCTATCATGCAACTTGCATCATGTAATATAATAAACAGTGAAATGAAGCAGTTATTTCATCAAATCTTAAAGTTTGCACTTATGGGAGGTGTTTTTTTTCTTTTTTATCTGATTTTAAAGGGTTATTTACAAAAATGCTGAATGGACTATTCTGCTATTTTGAAGTAAGCAGTGAGAAAATGTGCATTGGTTCCTAACAAATGAATTTTCCTCTTTTTTTTCCTTCTTTCTATTTATTCATGCTTCTATTCCAAGGAATTACAATGATGGCATAAACTTGGCATAAGGGAGATAGCATATATATTTGCATCATACTGATGTAATTGATTAAAGATTAAAATTGTATTTGTGGTGTGAATAGTTAAGAATGGAGGTGGAAATGCTATGTGCAGAATGGAACCCTGAGTTCTGGCACAAACATTCCTAGGTGCTTATGTAACAGTAATAAATAATTGATCACTGAGGTGATGACAGGGCTACATCCAGCAAATGTTCATGTTGAGCTGTCAACGAACAGCTGTCTTCTAATCTCCTGGCTATATTAGATTTTTATAAAACCACTTGTGGTGTGACATCACATCCCTTCATTGACAACTCCCTGTTGTTTGGATGTATACAACATTCTTCAAATTGTCCTTTGAAAGATTTGCATGACGTCAATTCCAGTATAATTCTCGACTGGCAACATCTGCTGGAAAAGGATCTCATTCATTAGTGACTGAAGAATAACTCTACCCCCGGCAGAATTGGTTGAAAGGCCTTCACAACTGAGCAAACTGCAGTGAAATAGAATAATTCTAATTGAACTTTCAGAAGCAGTTCAGATTCCATTTAAAATATACTGAAAAATTCTAAGGGTCTCTAGAAAGGTTAGCATGGGAAGGGAAACTATGTAAAAACACTTCACACTGAAAATCATTTTAATTTTTTTATCCATTGTTACTCCAGTTTCATTGTTTGAATGACATCCTGTTGTCTAAAGTTGCTGTATCTAACAACAGCTGAAGAATAGAAACTACCGTCTTTGTTCTGTGCTGATTTCAGCCAGTAATGAAATTTGTTGTGCCAACAATTGCCTGAACAATCTAGACTACAAAATATACGCGAAGGGTGAATGATCTTCAACTTTGAGGCTCACATACAAAAATGATTATTCTGAACAATAGACTTGGAGAATAGTTTCCTAAACTAATCTCTGTAGGGTTTTTAGTGCCTGACTAAAGGATAAATACATCAGAGAAAGACCTGTGTTCAGAAGATTTAAAAAATTTAGATAAATTTATTGGGAATATGAATTTAACTTTTACAGGACTAATTTCTGATGCATTTCAAGGTTGTCATATTTACAAGAAACATAAAACTGGAATCTGCCGATTTTAATAGATGGGAAATCATTGATTTCTGCCAGGTGCACGTTCCTAAACTGGGCCTTTGGATTTGAGTCTTGAGACTCCATGGCAGACAGTCTGTATAGAAAAGCTGGTAAAAGTAGAAAAACACAATACAGTGAGGGTTGTTTGGTCATGGATCACTTCTGTCCTTTCTCCATCCTGCCCATGAATAGTTTAGCAGTGGCAGGGGTGAAACTGTAAACCCAATAAAATGGATATTTGAGCCTGTACCCCACAGTAAAACACATCACATGACATGATTACACCAACCCAAATTCATTTAGGTCCTCACTTTGGTAGTTTCAGAAAGCTATTTCTTAAACTTAATGAAAATAGAATCGCAGCACGATGTGACTAGACAACAATCTGCTTAGCTGTGTTTGTTTTTGCAACTGTATCCATGGGACATAAATGGGCTCTTAGGAACTTGTACTGTTGCAAAAAAATTAGCTGCCATGCATAACATCAATTAAATGATTTACCTTGTGAACCTCTATCCAGGCATCAAACTGTACAACATTAGAACATTTTGCCTGTTGGGCCAGGGTTTGGGTAGTATCATCAGAGGTTTTAACCTCTTTGAACTAAATGGGTTAGAATTATTTCTGCATTGCAGTGTATAATTTAAAGATCAAATTCTACACTGGGCCAAACCTGAGCCAATGTAATGAATTTCATTAGGTCTCTTTCTAGCCACTGGATGAAGACCTTGAGTAGAGTGTTAGCACCTTGGGCAGTGAAGAATCTACCATTGCAACTCATGATACGAACATGAACTTGGCTGCTCATGAAATTTTATTAGGCAGAGCTTTCAGTGCTTGTTATTGACATTACTCTCTCTTCAGTCCTATTCCCTTTCAAATTTATTGTTGCCTATCTCCTAAAAGACAGCCCCTTACCTTTCTGCAAGCTGTCTCACCATCGCCAACTGCCCTTTCCTTTTAAAGCTTTAAAATTGCTGTAGTCTCCTGGAAATAATTGTTTGATTTCCTCCAGTCAGGTTGCATTCTGTCACTGTACTGAAATGCCTCTTGGCAAAGATCCTGTGATCTAACAATATAATCCTTCTCAACCTGTCTGCAGATCACACTATTCTCCTGTAAGCATTGGTCACCATCATTCAGCTGGATGGGACTGTCCTAACTTGGCTCTACACTTATCTGTTCAGTTACAACCATAGAATCAAGTGGGGTCTCTTCCTCTTCCATTACTTCCGATGGACCCAAGGAGCTATCACTAATCCCCTCCTATATTGCATCTATGTGCTGCCCTTGACAATATCTGAAAACAATTTTTCTTAACCTGTCTCTCTGTCTTCTGTCTATCTATCACCTAAATGTTGCTCCACTAGTTCAAAATATATGGCAGACATTTTCCTCTATATATTGGAAGATCAAAATCATTGGCTTTGGCCTGTCATAAACACTGACCCCTGGACATGAACACTGTATCTCCTTCTGGCAATTATCCAAATTCAAACCATTTATAATCTTGTTGTCATTTTTGATTGAGCTTTGCAACACACACAGCATCAATGAGACAACATATTTCTACCTCAGTAACATTATCTAATTTGACCCTATCTCAGCTTTTTTACAGAAAGCCTCATGTATGCCATTGTTACCTTCCAGATTTGACCATTTCATTAAATTCCTGAACATTTTCTTCTACTTTACATAAGCTTGTCATTCAAACCCAGTGTCCTAATTTGCCCCTTTCCATTTGCAGATCATGCTTTTTGACAAATATTGGCTCCTGGTTGAACAACAACTTGATGTTAAAATTGTCATCCTTGTATTCAAGTTTATGATTTGGTTCCTTGCTTACTCTGTAATTTCCATGTTTAAAATCTTTCTGGACATCTGTGCTCTTCCAATTCCGTTCCGTGAATCATCCCTGCATTTTAATCATTCCATCACTGGTGGCTGTGTCAAGGTTCTGACCTCTGGAATTTTCTTCTGAACCAGCTCCACCTCTGCTTCTTTTAAGATGCTTCTTGAAAGCTACCAAGTTTGTGGTTACCTCCCAAATTTATCCACATGTGATTTGTTCTCAAAATGTATTTGTAACACCTCTGATACTCTGGTTTGTTTGGATGCTACATGATATCTAAGAGCTCTCATTAGCCTGACCATTGAGATAGTAAACTGATCCTGTTGCCACGTGAGTGGATCTGCGTGCCAGTGGAAAGCCAGGGAGGAAAACCGACTGAGTATCAACTTATCAAAATACACCCTGGGAAGGCCAATGCATTAAAGATGCCATAAACTTGCCCATTATCATTCACATGGAACCAGCTTTGTAAGCTCCACAGTGCTGTAGTATTTTTAAAAGACCTTAGGGTGCTGTATTATGGTATGAAGTCCAAATCCATGGTCTGTGGGGTTTTGTTTCCTCCCACCCTCAATCCAAGCAAAAATCATCAGGAGTTTTCCATTCTAACCGATATTTGAACTGGTTAGACATTGAGCTAGTTGTCCACCAGCTACTTTGACTGATAAATAGCATATGACAGGCAGGCATGGGGTATAACCAAAGAAAAGTGAGAAACAAACATTTGAAACTTTAACTGAATTGTGCAAAATAATTTAACCTTGAATGTTCTTCTGAACAGACTAGACCAACATGCTTCAACACATTGGACAAGGATCTGCATCAGATGTCAGTACTGCAGCAGTTGTTCCATGTACCTCACCCTCGATGTCTTTGGTATTTGATGAGTTTACGAACATTACACCTTTGGTCAAGGAAGAGCTGCGATTTGCCATTCAAAGCAAACGGATATCAAATGGCGCACCAACCATGGAATTTGTAATAGGAACTGAGAGCTCAAATGAGGCAGTGGAAAGACGGGTATGTTAACAAAATGTCTATCTTGGAGTCCTAAAGTAATACTATAGTGTGAGCAATGCTACAGACAAAATATGACCATAACAAATTATCTTGTTTGACCTTTGGGCACTACATCCACCTGGCAACTATTAGAAAATTAATTTGGATATTCATTCTTGCAGTTGACACCACGTGAAGATGAGAGGAGAAGAAGGAGAAGAGAGAGAAATAAAATAGCAGCTGCTAAGTGTCGAAATAAAAAGAAGGAAAGGACAGATACACTGCAAAAAGTAAGTCCATATCTTACTCAATACATACATTTCATTTGCCCTGATGTATGAATGCTCTATGACTTTGACTTGGTGAAACTGGGCTTGTGTCACTGACATGACCATTGACTGTCTGAAAGAACTGTGCTCGAGTGGATGTTTTATTTTCCAAAACAATAGTGCTATTTGATCAGACAGTATAATTGTGTGCCATGTTTGTGAGAGTGGGTAAAGCCTGAAAGTTGATCCTTGGTCACAGGTATTAGTTCTCCATAAATTAATGTTGTCTCATGCTAGCAGTCTTGTGACATCAGAAAGAATATGATGACCATTCAACATAGAATTCTGGTTTTTATTTGGGGAGGTGCATTTGTGGAAATGTTGCAATTAAATAATTAGGTCCTTATAGATAAATCTTTTGAGAGGTTAGGGAAGAATAAACTGGGAAATTCATTTTGGGATTTACAGGGATTGATTCCAGAGTATTGAGCTGGTGAGAATTTGAGTCGGAGGACTCGCTATCTTCATCCCCTAGAGCTGTTGATGCCACCACTGTTAACTCTTGGTTCTTTTATGGCAGCTCTCAAGGAAGTGGCACCTTGATGTAAACTTGTGGTGACTAATCTAAAGCAAAACATCTGTAAGGCTGACTATTTACATGAAGTCTTGTTCCTCTTTG
>JARFYF010000063.1:104042796-104053936 GCA_030265395.1 Rhina ancylostomus
CCCCTCATCTAAGTCATCTATAAATATAACAAAAAGTAGAGGTCCCAGAACCGATCCCTGCGGGACCCCACTAGTCAAAGCCCTCCAATCCGAGGGCACTTCCTCCACCACAACCCTCTGCTTTCTACAAGCAAGCCAATTCCTAATCCACACAGCCAAGATTCCCTGGATCCCGTGGCCCCTGACCTTCTGGAGAAGCCTACCATGAGGAACTTTTTCAAACGCCTTACTAAAATCCATATAGACCACATCTACCGCAAATCCATATAGACCACATCTACTGCAATCCATATAGACCACATCTACCGCAAAATATTCACAGGATGTGTCATGTTAGCTTCAGAAATAGCTAATGTATAAATCCGTAAATTCCAATGGAAAATAGAAAAAAGACTTGGATTGATATTGGACTTTTCATGACCTCAGGACAACTCAAAGTACTTGACAGGAAAATATTTCTGAACTGCAGTTGGGATTACAAAAGCAGCAACCAATCTGTTTACACCAGCTCCCTCAAACACATAATGTGAGAGCATATAGTGCATTCTTTTATTTTGCAAGATGTTGATAATGAGGGCCAATGTTACTGGCCTAGACGGAGGTTAACCACTGCTCTTCTTCGAGTCTTTTATGTCCAACTGAGAGAGCAAACTGTTTAATGTAAAACAAGTAAAATAGGAGATACTGGAATCTGAAACAAAACCAGAAAATGATGGAAGAACTGAGCCATAACTATTTAATGTCCTATTTAAAGAGAGTGCAGTTCTCCCTCAGGAAACTGAGGTAGTCTGGATTGTTCGTGCTCAATTCACTGGAGCAGAACTTGAACCCACAGCTTCTGACTCACAGGGAAGACTACTCCAAACTGACCAACAGTTGACACTTAAAGAGAGGTCTTGTAGTTAGTAATGGACTGAAAATAATATTTTTGATGATTTTGTTTTGAAGTTCCATATCATGTTAGAAGTTTGATAAAGTAATTGTATATCAAAAATCCTCTCATCTAGGGTCCTGATTTTATTCCAGGTTGGGTTGGATTTTACCCCACGATTTGCCAGCACTGAAGTGCAGAAGAATGAACAAAGAAAGATCTTCATTGAACAAATTGAAATTGCAAAGCGGTTGGATTTACCCTTGTAAGTAAAAGCTCTTCTTTGTGAAACACCAAGAATTTAAGGAAAAATCAAAATAAACTGCAGACACTGGAAATTTGCACTAAAAACAGAAAATGCTGAAAATGCTCATCAAGTCAGGCAGCATCACTAAAAGAGAAACAGAGTGAATGTTTCAGGCTGATGATCTTTTATCAGAGAAATTATTAAGCTGAAATGTTATCCCTGTTTCTCCCTTCCAATATCTTCTTTGGCTTGATGTCAGATTTTACCTAATGATGCACTCAAAGTTGTGCGCCTTGTTTTACTATGTTGTAACATCATTGTTTAGACATGCAGCTTTGAGAATTATTCTGATGTCTTGGGCCATATAAGATTAGTTTCTTCCATGCTATGTTTTAAAATTAATGTTTCTCAGACAATTAAAGAGACCTTGTCTGTTTTAAGTAACTATTGCAATGCCATGGAAATCAAGAGTGTGAGATTAAGATGCACTTTTCATTTTCATCAGCAAATCTTCTTTGATGCTTATCTGATTCATTGAGCTTGTTTATCATCAATGCAAGTGTTGATGTATTAGTGACAATCTTATGTTCCAGTGAGACCCTACACTGAGAAATTATTGCTAGAGCAATCCATTTACTGGTCCATTGGGCCAGTCATTGCCATTGCTGTTAATCAATGTACTTGTTTCTGTCTAGAAGATTAGAAGGATAATTTTGACTTTGGGATATTAGTAGAGATGTATCGTGGGCTGATACAGTTTCAGTGTCTCCACAGACAAGATTATTACTGAAAGTCAAAGTGACGCCCAGATGTTTATTTCAGACTTGTGTCGCCAAAGTAGTGGTGCCAGCAGCATAGTTGGAAGCTCATTTCACCACTGTAAATCTTTCAATTTGCTTTGGTGGTTTCTCTTGCTATTTGTTTAATTACTCCCTGTATGCAGCATCTGATGGTTTCTACCTCAAGATGTTTTGAGAAATGATTAAAGAAAATGCAGAAGTGCTAGTAATAAACTTGATTCAGTAATTGTGCCATTGATTGGTAAATGTTATTATGCATACATGCATCTATCAGTTATGGAGAATTCCTGAAACCTGTCATTAGAAACAGAGTGACTGACCACATGGATATATGCCACAAATTCCAATTTAGTAGCCATAGTTGCCTTCAGGACATCACAATGCACGGAGGGAAGATTTCATCTCCTGCTGCTGGAATAGGGAGCATCTGGTCATTGGGATAAGAAGATTTGCTAGGTTTGTTGCCTCCTGTAAGGCTTGAGGAGTAATAAATTGGACTGATGTTACATTTCCGACTGCATGTGTGAACCTAGAGCTCCTTATGAATTTCAGAGGTGATTACACCCCAAATTTGCATGTGGTATGTGACTACCAGTGGAAAATACTGATGGTCAATGCAATGTAACTGGGAAAATCAGACTTTACTTTCATCCTGAGGCAGTCTGCTGTGTCTGGCATGTTTCATTTGGCATACAGACAAGTGAGTGACAAGATCTATTTTGTCCTTGCCTCCTCAGTCTCATCCAGGCTCATGGTTGTGCTGCAGAGTGCATTCACAATCAGAACTATGGTACCATCAGGAGCCAAGTGAAGAATGCTATTGAGTTCTTCAAGATGGGATTTTTTTGCTTGAATTTTTTAACAGCCACCCTGCAGTACTGTCCATTCTGTTTCATGTTTTATCACCATCTGCTGCAAGCTCCATAAACCCTGTGTCCACTGTGCAGCAGGGTGAGGAGGATCACAACAAACAGTAATTGAAGAGACAACCTTAAACCACAAGCACAGTGATAGACTGTGACCAAATATTGCAAGACCTTGCCACCATGCAGACGTGGAACTTCATGTGGCAGATTACCATTGCAAAACATCTGTGGCTACAAGCATAGACCCAGAGAATTTTCTTCATTGAGGCTGATGACAGCTGCTATACTGCCAACCCTATTTCTCAATCTGAAGTATCACTGCAGTCAACTTGTCGATATTGAGTTTATAGCTGAATGCCTGGAACTTATGAAAGCTTCCTCTTTATCTTAAGGAGAAGACTACTTAAAATTTACAAATTACTCAGCATCCTCACTTTAGAAACATTCTTCACTTTGCAAATGGCCTTTCGTTACTTATGTTGGAGCTGGTTCCATAAATAGCAAGCGTCAGAATACCTTACGAATAAGCAGATCAGCCACAGTGGAACAACCACAGTGGAGATAGGAATGGAGTTACCAAATGCTGATCTGCCTGTTACAACCAATGTCACTAAATGCTAACGAATAAAGGGAGACCATATTCCTCTAAGTGCTTTCAGTTTCACAGGACTCTTTCGTTCACCATCCATTTCAGTTTCTCCTTCTGCACAAATCATGAAACTCAAAACAAAATTATTCAATATCAATAATTTTCTTACAGCCAGTTCAGTCATACTACTATACAAATGTTGATTAATCACCCCCTGCACATTCCCTTGGTGTGTTTATCCTGAGTGCTTTTGCAGGTCTATTTCTAAGCAGTGCTTCCTGTTGGCTGTCACTAATCTGGTGGCTGGCTGTTCCCTTGGAAAAGAGGAGGCAGCAAGTAGCTGTGAAGGTTGACTATGAGCAGCTTTAGGATTTCTAACTGGTTTGTCACATCAAGAAAAGCAGCAGTCTTCCCAGTTGGCTGACAAGCAACTGGGATAGGGCTGTTGGGGTGGAGATCATATGAACCCAAGTACTTTCATGTTGAAAGAAGGCAAGTACAGGGACTCATTGACATTTGTTCAGCTGTGGTAACAGATAATCTTGCAATCTATTGGAGGACAGATTGCAGAGGAGCCATGACAGTGTTAAAACCTGTGCCAAAAGCAGAATTCAGCACCATGATAGCAGTGGTTTACACTTGACTGATAGTGAGGAAAGCTTAAATGGCTGTAGTTGAATATTGTGGCATGATCTGTTCCTGTCTGATCATGTGCACTCATTCCTCTCGGCAATGATCGAGAGGTTGTACTTCCAGCCATGGTTGGATTCAGTAGGCAACTCCCCTTCAGAGGTGGAAGCTTAATGTCATTCAGTGTTGATTAGTCTCAATGGGTGTGAAATTTTTCAACATACTTAACACACACTAATGGAGGATTGAATACAATTTGTAATCAAAATACACACTAGCTCTTGCATGAAGTACAGGCATGAAAATTATAAACATGACATGGCAACATCAGAACTCCCCTCTACCTCCCCAACCTCCTGCACCCTCTTCCCCACTCTGTCCCATTTTTGTTTATGCATTTCTAATCTTTCTAATCTCTCAATTCAGGAAGGATACATTGGCCTCAGAGAGATTGCCACATAGACTCAGCAAAATAACATTGGAACTAAAAAGGGTTGATAGCAAGTAGAAGTTGAAAAACTTGGCTTGTATTTGTTTGAATGTCAAAAAATTGTGCAGTGATCTAATTGCAATTGTCATAAAGATTAATGAATTTTAAAGGGTAGATAAAGAGAAACTATTTCCTCCAGTGGTGGATAACCAGATTTGGAACATAATCTTAAAATTAGTGCCACGTCACTTAGGAGCAAAATCAAGAATTACTTCTTCATGCTGAAATCTGGAGACAGAGAAAAGACTGTATTTACTGATCAATTGAAGCTTTCAAGATTAAGAGCATAAGTTGTTTATTATGCATGTGAAGGAATAAGGTGGGTACAGAGTGACCATTATATTGAATGGCAAAAGCAAACCCCTCTAGTTCCCAAGTACCTCTCTACATTGCCACCATAGACTGTGGTGCTAATGTTTTCAACAGCTGTACAACGTTAATTAAATTTTGTCTATAACATCAGGTGCAGAATAGACTTTCCCCTATCATCCATGTTTTGAGAGAATTTTGGAGGAAGGTTGGGTTGGCCACGAATTTAATTTGCTTGAAAATTGTTCAAACCCTGTAAGTGTATTTTAATGTATTTTTGTATGTATTTTCCTTTCACAGTTGGTTCACTTATATTGCATTGAATCATACCTGGTACTGAAAACACAGTAGCCCTCTATTCCACAATAATGGCATGCTATTTGGTTGTAGTAATGCACGTCTGGAACTTTGCTGACTGGTACCCATGGTTGGACATTCCTGAAGATACAACTTGCATTGTCCTTTGATGATATTTGATAAAATGATAGGTACACAATGTATAATTATAGACATAAAAGCACATCACCGTGAAGAGGAGGAATAGTTAAGACATTGTGTTGCTATATACAAGTGCAATAATATTAAAATGTCTTAATTTGGATTTCCTATAATCAGATTTCGATTTCTCAACATTTTATGGAGAAATTTAAAGACGGTCATTGCTGAAGTTTATAGAATTGTTTTCAACTGTGTGTTTTCATGTATTTGCATATGGACTCTAAGAAATTACAGCAGATTCACAAATAAGAATGGGAATAAATCAAAAATGCAATTCTGTTACAAGATAGAAAATATTTAAAAAATACTTAGCTGTAAGGCACTAAAAGTATAGTCACAACGTTTCCATTTAAGAATTGGTTTAAAAAGAATCAAAACAGGAAATCAAATCCTTTTATTAGCTATATTAGCAACAGAAAATGTTGGAAGCACTCTAGGTCATAGAGCATCAGTGGAGAGAGAAACAGTTAACATCACAGGTCAAATGATAGGTGAGTTATGTGCAACAGTCTTTGTTTCTGTCCTACTTGGGCCCACTTCCTCAATTCTGTTTCTCTTTCTGTAGATGCTACCTGACCTGCTAATGGTTTCCAGAATTTTCTGTTTTTTTCCCAGTTTTTCGGCATCTGTGTTTTTTAATTTTCCTTTTAGTTGATTACATCTTAAATTTAACCTGATAAATCCTTTGTCGTACTACTTGCATTTTTATGCTAATTGTTGCTTTCTTATCCTTTCAGAAATGTACATTCTCGCTCCGCTGGACGTCCAACTATTAACCTACTGAAGGAACAAGGTTTAAAATTTACATTTTTCCTTTTGACTTTATATGCAAGGCCAAATGGAACTGTCATTTTGTTTTTCTTAATGTTCCCCACAGTTTATTTAATCTCATCTTTTCTTGCTGCATCCCATTCCTTCCAAGTGTGGTTATTTAGTCTTCTTGCCAAATTTGCTATGCCTAAGTCTGGTTTGATAACAGAATGACATCTTGGATAGGAGCTCCATTATGCAAATCACTGAGTGGAGAAATGCAGGTTCTGAAATAGAGATTGCTAAAATTTTACACTGCTAATCTCTAGTCTTATGAAAAGTGGGAAGTGCCCAAATAGGGAAGAGTTTATGCACTTCAGAGTGTGCTTGGTCTCATTAAACATGATGTTAAGTTGTCTTAACATATCAAAATATGTGGCTCATGAAAGAAAATGGATACTAAATATTGTAATATTAAAATATATATTTTTCTAGGAGCTCAGAAGGTATTGCTTCATGCCTTTGATGGAAAACCCTCTGTGGCTATGGAAGGGGTGAAAGCTGGATTTTTCTTTTCAATCCCACCATCCATTGTACGAAGCGAGCAGGTTAGATCAAATATAATAATATTCTCTAAAATATATGTTAGGTATACAGAAATTCTTTTAATTAAAGTAATGAAGATCCTTTTGAAGAGTCACTGATTTGTCACTAGTTTCTCTTTTCTATGCTGTCTAACTCTATGACTATTTTAAGACACAATATTTGTGAAAAATAAAACAGCAGTGAAAGAATTTTATCCTTAGTTGGTGGTACTAAATCTGCCCTATTATGGTAACTGTATGCTTTACTCTGCTTCTAAAACTACAGTGGAACTGCGGTTCAGAAGCAGAGAAGAACATGCGATTGCTGCTGTTTTCAGCAGGTTAGGTGCTACCAACTGGAAATTAATTTCTAGACAACAATACTTCTGGATCCATCAATTTGTTCAGTCAGTCTATCATGACCAACTTTAGTGCCCTTGGCTCCAGAAACTCCTTTTCTTGTGTTCTGGTCACTTCCCTGGTATGATCCCTGTCTTTAATTGAAGGACTACAGATCTACACATTTTTAAGCACAACTGATATAGCTATCTATTACACCTCTGAATGAATAGCATCAAATGCTACCAGACCTGCCCTCTTTTATTAAATCATCAGTCCTAGAATCATCCCAAGGTGAAAAGGTTTCTGCAATACCAACCAATCCTAAACCTTTCATATCTAGCTCCTCCACAACTATAGGAGGTTCATGAAGTCCTTTTGTCACTAAAATTCTCCTGCTTTACCACACCATTCCTTTTCCCATTGAACCAAATCTACCCACTGCCTTAGATCTGATTTTTTTTGTCCCTCTTCATTTCTCTCCCATCTCCCCAAGAAACCCAGTTCCTTCTCTCTCGATTCAATTAGTATTATGCTGCTGATTACCCAACTTCCCTTTTTGTTTCCCACAGTTAGTCAATGTTTCAAAACTACCATGATCAACCTCCATTCAAACCACCCACTCACAACACGTCTACCTTTGCAAATAGCAGGTCTAATTCTTGAATCAGTTATCACTTCTATATCTGTGTTCTTCTTTCCCATGCATTTTGTTTGCATCTTGTCATTCAGATATCTGCCATGCCATAACAACAAATTTCCTTGTGACAGATGATATCCTCTGTGACCTTGGTTCTCTTCCTCCTTGTCCTCTTTCAACTTCTCTACATTATTTGACCAATCACACTATCTTCATTTAATGCTAATTTTCCATTGTTTACCTCAGTGTTACCACCACTGCCGATTTCCACTCTTACCTCTTTAATTGTAGCAAGGGTTTCCCGTCCTATTCCTGTGATGTACCAATCCACAAGGATCCATCCTTTGTTGCTTGCTCTCTTTAAGATGGCAGCAGTGTGGCACAACAGTTCATGCTGCTGGGTCACAGCTCCTGGGACCTGGCTTCGATCTTGACATGGGTGCTTTCTGTGCAGGATTTATATATTCTCCTTGTAACTGTGTGGGCTTCCTCCATGTATTCTGTTTCCTGTCTTATCCCAAAGATGTGCTGGTACATGAACTGATTTTTGTCAAATGACCATAATGCAGATTATTGGCAAAAAGAATCAAAGGGATTTGATGGGTATGTTTGATAGCAAATAAGTTGCAAAAAGTTAGGGAAGTAAGAAGAGAGGAAATAGTACTAATGGAATTAACCCCTGGGAGCCAGCATGAACCCAATGGGCCAAAAGGCCTCCTCTGTATCATAAATAAAAGATCTTTTGTGTTGTCAGATTAGTTGTCCAGAAGATATCTCAGTCTAGGTTGAATTGGTTCCATTCTCCTCAGCCACCTCACTGAGATCAAACCAAACCACAACTTCGGCAGAGAAAAATTCCCACTATATGTGGACAGCATCAGGCTTAGAGGTAAAAACTGCATAGTTTATTAACTTGCCTGGCTCAGAAGTATGATCATGTGGATTGGGTCTTGAAAGATTGATGCCATCTATGGGACTGTACCATAACAAGTCAATTATACCTCTAAGACAAAGAAAGTAGAAAATTGCATATTGTGAAGAGAAAACTACTAAACCAGTTGGGTAGGTTAGGCACATACATATGTTGACATTTGGTAGTCCCTTACATCGATTTGTGTAAATTGAAATCTTGCTATTACAGACCTGTGAAACAGAGTACCTTTATTGGACAAGATTTTTGTTTAGAATAGTCGTAATTGTAATTTAATTTTTTCTAATAGATTTGGTGGATTTTTTAATGACTTTTAATTTGAATTTTTACACTACTTTATGTATAATTCAATCTGTGGTCAAACTAATTTTCGTGTTCTTTTATCTAAGAAGCAGAAACTGGTGAAGCAATTGCCATTAGAGTTTATATGCCTAGAGACAGACTCTCCCGCATTAGGACCGGTAAAACAGGTAAAACATTTCTTTGGCCACTAAAACTGATTATATGCCTAATTCTATGTCATTTATGTGTTGTTTCCTTCAAACAAAGAAGGATTCTATAAAAGAGACAAATTCTGAATTGGTATAGAGCTGATAACTAATGTTTTGATACATCTGAAAATCATTCAGATAACTTTTAATCTGGCGGAAGGAAAACAGTGGTAGAGCCTAATAGAATATACCCTTGGACCTGTTCAAAGCAAGCTGGGAAAGGCAACTGTCAAGAAATTAGAAATTAAGGAAATATTGTAACAATCAATAACAGCCTGTTTTTTTCCAATATTTAAGAATGTTTAAACAAAACCCAAATCCTGCTTCTAACCTATCCTCTTTTAAAGGAGGTTGGAATGTGGTTGATGTGGTTCTAATTTTAAAGGTGGTTGGAAAGTGGTTGATGGGCAGTCAATCTGCTATTAAGAAAAAGATACATCCCTTAAATGTCCCATGCCTCAGAAATAACCACCATCTTATATCTAATCCTCCGTGGCTAAGTTTTCTATGGCTGGGGATCCTTGTCAGGAAAAAGGAGTTGAGGTCTGCTGGAACTGGTACATGCCTTTTACCAATTGGATCCAATTTATCTGCTTTACCTGGACTCCCCACCAATTCCATTCTTCTCCTGGAAACCTCTGATCTCTCTATTTGCCCACCACTTTCAAGTTTGCTCTTACTTTTCTAATCTGCTATCAACCTTTCTGATCTCAACCACCAACCTTTTCAATCTCCAAATGAGGCCTTTTTAGTCTCTTGCACTGCTGATCATACCATTCCCACTATCCCCACCCAACTCTTCCCCAAAACAAAATTTTTTGCCAGTAGGGATCGTTAAGATCTCCTTTTTCAGGCTCTTTCCTTCCATGACACCTAAACCACTGATGCCTGCCTCAGGGTCTCTGATCACTCCTCTCCAGTCCAGCCAGCCTCATTGGAAATGGTTGCTAAATTTGGTACAAAAAAACAACATATGCTCGAAATCTGAAGTAGAAACGCAAAATGCTGGAGTAGGCTAAGAGAAAGTGAGTTAACAGGTTTGAGAAAAAATAAGTTTTATTACACAGAGAAAAGTGGGGGAAAGAGGAGGAGAGAACACAAGGGAAGGTCTGTCCTCGGGTGAAAGACACAAGAAATTAAATGCTTAAAGGCTGACAACTCACAGTGAAAGAAGATGGCAAAGTGAACAAAAAAAGTACGATATGGAGGATGTGCCCTTTCATTGGCTGTGACACACTTTGGGATAGCCTCAAAGAGTCATGAAAGTAGCTATACAAATTGAAATCTTTTACTGTATGTTAATTTGTTGTCATTGCTGAAATCAGATAACTTAATACTCAAGGATCAAATCTGCCACCTTTTGGTTCCGTATGCTTCAGTCCTCTGCAAGGAATTACATAACCAGGATAATGGATTTTGATAAAAAAATGATTTAACGCCACTGTCAATGTAATTTAATTTTAAATTTTTGTGGCTCACAAAAAAAATGAAAAGGCTTGAGGTATCTCTTCAAAAAAATCTATTATTATCTAATAAGCATTAAGTTCTTTAAGTTGTTAGTAGATTAATTGTTTTTTGTTTGTTTCTTTCACTGCTTCCTATAATCATACTCTTCTGTGATGAAAATGACCAAAATTATTGTTGGTTTCCAGATGAGAAATGAGCCCCGGAACATATCGGTCTCCTGTCAGTACATTGCACAAGTTAAAGGACTTACAGTGGAGAAAGTCATGGAAGTGACAACACAGAACGCAATCAAACTTTTCCCAAAACTTCAGAAATTTATCCATTTATAAATGATCTCTGCAATAAATAAGTGACAAAAATTAGGATATATTTGTGGATGCAATTTAACCTTAAGGTAGAGTTAAGGCACAATAAAATCAACCTCAAAGTGCAATATAGTAGTTATGTCAACTTTACCGGGTTCTCATAGAGTTATACAACATGGAAACAGGCCATTCAGTCCAACTGTTCCATGCTGATCAAGTCCCATTTGCCTGAATTTGGCCTATATCTCTAAATGTACCCACCTGTACCACTTCTACTGGCAGCTTATTCCATATGCCCACCACTCTCTGTATGGAAAATGTGCTCCTCAGGGC
>JARFYF010000063.1:104075191-104088110 GCA_030265395.1 Rhina ancylostomus
TATATTGGGCTTCCCCTTTCCTATCTTTACTCCTGAAGAAGGGTCCTGACCCGAAACGTTGACCACCTGCTTTTCTTCACAGATGCTGCCTGGCCTGCCGAGGTCCTCCAGCATCATAGTGTTTTTCATCTAGATTCCAGCATCTGCAGTCCTTTATTTCTCTATTCATGCAATCTTACATATTCGCCAGTGAAACATACAGAAGTCCCAGTCATTTTTCTCAGCTCCCACCACAAAATGGGTACCATTGCCAAAGATCTCATCTAGTCCTCCATAAACAAGAGTTGATCCAAAAGGTTGCTGCCCTTATTTGAACTTCTACCAAGTTCTTCTCATCCAACATCCTATTCTGCAGAGTATCATCATTTCCATTCCCTTAAAATTATTATTAGCTAATATCATCAGTAGCCAAAGGAGACAAAGGAGCTTAACTAGAGAGACAAGAAACAGTAGATGCTGAAATCTTGAACAACAAACTGTCAATGTTTTAAGTCCAAACCCTACCCATTGCTCTCCCCTACCTTTTCTGCTTCTGAGAGTAACGTGTTTCTCTCTTTCTCTGTTCTGATGAAGGGCCTTGGACTTGAAATGTTAACTATTCTACTTTCCACAGATGCAGCCTGACCTGCTGAGTTTTTCCAGCATTTTCTATTTTTATTTCAGATTTAGGAAATTAAGATTTAAGATTTCAGAAATAAGCATCTGCTTATTTTTTAGATTTTTCCTTTAGAATTCTACTTGTTTTTTTTTGAAAACCCCTCTGTAGGTTGGACTCTTCTAAATCTGTATCCTCCCACCTTAGGAAACTCCTAGCTGCAAATGTCAATTTTCTTTTGTGTATCCTTTTCTTAGGCAGTCCCTTAGATTCAAAGATGGTCTTGCTTCCAGTCCAGTTGTGTGGACTGAGGTAGATAATGAGGCCAATGTGGCATGGACAGACTGTCTTATGAGGAAAGGTTGGACAAGCTAAGCTTGAATCTGCTGAAACTTTGAAGATTGAGAGATGACATGTTTGAAACATAAGATCCTGAGGGGTCTTATCAGGGTGGATGTGGAGAGGATGTTTCCTCTTGTGAGAGAATCTAGAACTAGTGGTTACTGTTTAAAAATAAGGGTTACTCATTTAAGACAGAGATGAGGCAAGATGCTTTCTCAAAGAGAGTCATGAATCTTTGGAAGCCTCTTCCATGAAAGGCAATGGAAGCAATGTCTTTGAAACTTTTAAGGTGGAGTTAGACAGACTCATGATCAACAAGTGGGTGAATAGTTACTAAAGATAGATAGGAATGTGGGATGATGTACCAAGTGGCCGACTCCTGCTCCAAATTCACATGTTTGCATAATTCGGGAACTGTGGATTCAGTCTTCGCTGGGGCAGAAGGTGCTTGATGGGGTTGGTGGGTAGATACTTTGGGAAATGGTGCGTGCCTTCTGCTGCATATGCTGGGCATCTGGGACTTGAGGTGGTCAATGCGATCTCAAATGCTTCTCCTCCATTTTGAGTGATCATGGGACCAGGCATTCCCATCCAGGGGTCTGAATGGTTCTTCCAGATGAAGCAGCAATTCACTGGCAGTTCATTCAATTTGGTACTCACAATGTGATCTCTTCAGCTCGAGAAACGAAACGCAGATTGGGTGACTGCTTTGCAGAACACCAATGTTCAGTCCACAAGGGTGATCCTGAGCTTCCAGGTGCCTGTCACTTTAATTCTGTGTCCTACTCCCATTCTGACCTCTGTGTCTTGGCTTCCTACATTGCTGATGGAACAACACCTCCTTTTCCATCTGGGCATATTGCAGCCCTCAAGATTCAATGACTAACAATTTTGGGTAACCATTCTTTCTTTTCTCTTCACACATGTGGCTACACTTTCAATTTGCCTTTTTTTCTCTTCCATTTCTGACTGTTAGAATTTAAAGTGATTGTTACCTTGACAACTTTGATCTGCATCCTTTCACATTCACTCTGTTCTCTCCACCCTCCCCCCCCTGCAACTTAACTTGCTTGGTTTCTTACCCTTCCAGTTCTGACGAAGGGTTCTTGACCCAAAATGTCAACTCTGTTTCTCTCCCAATTCATGTTGCCTAGAGTAATAGAGTTATACAGAATAGAAACAGGCCTTACGGCCCAACTCATCCATGCCAACTAAGGTACCTTCCTGAGCTAGTCCCATTTGCCTGCATTTGTCCCTATCTCTCAAAACCTTTGCTATTCATATATCTGTCCAAATGTCTTTTAAACTTTATAGTTGCAGCTATCTCTGCCACTTTCCCTGGCAGCTCGTTCTATATACCTACCACCCTCTGTGTGAAAAACCTGCCCCTCAGGTCCCCTTTAAATCTTGCCCCTCTCATCTTAAACCTGGACTCCCCTACCCTGGGAAAAAGACTATGACAATCCATCTTATCTATGAGCCTCATGATTTAATAAACCTCTATAAAGTCACCCCTCAGCCCCTTTCATTCCAGGGAAGACAGTGCCATCCAATCGAGTCTCTCCTTGTAACTCAAGCCCTCCAATCCCAGTAAAATCCTTGTGAATCTGTTTTGCACCCTCTCTGGCTTAATTACATCTTTCCTATTGTACGGTGACTAGAACGGCACAAAATATTCCAGGTGCGGTTTCACCAACATCTTGTACAGTTGTAACATGACTTCCCAACTCTTACACTCAGTGCCCCGACCAATGAATGCAAGCATGCTATATGGCTTTTTCAGCACCCTGTCTACCTGTGTCACCACTTCCAGGGAACTATGTACTTGTACTCCTAGGTCTAGCCCTGGTTTGGCTTCTCAAAATGCATCATTTTGCAATTGTCTGAGTTAAATTCCATCTGCCATTCCTTGGTCCACTTTCCCAGATGATCTAGATCCTGCTGTAAACTAGACGACCTTCTTCTGTTTTTGATTTGGGATTCTCATAAATTGTTTGGGACATTTTGAGAACATCCTTGAATCATTTACTCTGTCCACTTGGTAATACCACCCTCTTTGCTCCCAATATCACCTGTGATGCCTTTTGCCATCTTTATCTGATGGTCTGGATTCTATCTTTAAATCACCCTCTCTATTTAACACCTTCCTTAAAATCTACCTTTTTGGCATATTTGGTCATATTCCTGATATCTCCTTCTCTAACTTGATATCCATCTTTATCTATGTAATGTCTTGGGACATTTTTCTGTGTTGAAATACTATTAATGTTTATGTTGAATAGATATAACAAACTTAGTATCTAAAATTAATGTTGCCTTAAGTCTCAGTTATCATTTGGAGGTAGAGATATAGTGGATTTTCTTTTCAAATTAGTTGGTATTGGCGAAAATGAAAATTCCAGGGATACTCAAGGCCGAAATGCCCATTGAATTTTGTGCCTTCTACTTGTATCTCCTCAAAATCTGCCTTTTGTTTTACTCATGGTATTGTATGTCCTTCTTCTATGATAGTGTCTATTTTTTTGTCATGCTGTTCATGGAATCTTAGTGTGTGTAAATTGGTTGCCATGTTTATCTGCACTTCAACAGCAACTAAACTGCAAAATCAATCAATTGGCTTTGAACAGATTAGAATATTTTGAGAACATGAGGGATTCCCTTTACTTTTGCACTTCTCACAACAAATAGTTTCTTTGAATGTATATCAAATTACTTTAAATTCCACAATCTCGCTTCTAATGTAATGTTATGTATAACTCCCAAAGATTGAATGGCAATCTAAATAGTCACTATTTCCCATTAAGCCCAATTAGTTTCCTGAAACTAATCAATCTAAAAATTATACTCAAAGGTATGTAAACATTTAAAAAGTTATAAAGTACAAGCATACAATTGGAGAAGATCCCTTGGCGAACATTTGTGGGCTGTAGTAAGATCTACTTATGTCTGTAAAATGTGCAAAATAAACACCCTCAATCATGACAGAACTGAACACATCAAATTTTCTAAATCTATTTATTTCAATTCACTTTAAATCTAATTTGGGTTTTCACATGCTATGTACCATTTCCATACTGAGGTGCTTATACTCCTCTATGTATTGTGACACTAAGAATAGTATGTGTCAAAGTAAACTTTGGGAATTAAGTGATATGAAAGCACTCCTTGGTTTGCTTGAGTGCTAAAGTATGCTAAACAGAAAAGGGAGAAGTGGTTGGTTAGAGCAGGTTATCAGTGATTGCTCAGTTTCAGAAATGATTTGGGTCAAGGTTCATCAGATGAACATAAATTAATTGTACCAGCTTCCTGACTACATAAACGTGACTCTACAGAAACTTCCTTTTGCTGTCACAAGATCTGGGAATGATAAATTTGTACATATTGTTAGATTATACGAGAACAGGGTAGCTCAATGCTTTCTAAAGTTAGCAGAACCTTGGCTAATGGACTGATAGCTTTGAACCCCCAATGATTTGGTGTCAGGTAGACAAAAACAATTTTATAACGGGTTTCATCAGAACTACGAGTCTTTGACCCGAATCTTTAAATCTGTTCCTCAGATGTTGCTTGGCCTGCTGAGTGTTTCCAGCATTTTCTACTTTTATTTCAGATTTGAAGCATGTGCAGTCTTATTGGTTTTCATAAGAGCTCTTGATAATTTTAAAACATTTTAATATTTCTAAATTCATTTAAGGAAGAAACAACCTCTGTTTCTGCACCAGGCAGGATGCCAGAGCACTGCTTCACTGCAAGTGAATTACGTAAGAAGTGTTGTCAGTGTTGATATGCAAGTAGATGTGGCAACAAATTTATATATAGCAAAATCTGACAACAGCCATATTTCCTTATGACTCAGAAGAAGTCCATTTTGACCCATTGAGTCAATACCGGCTCACAGGGCAATCCTATTCCCCCACTAATTTTCCCCATAACCTATTCTCCCCACATTCCCATCAACTTTGCCCCAGATTCTACCATTCACCCATACAATCTCGGGCAATTTAAAGTGTACAATTAACCTACCAACTCTCATATCTTTGGGATGTGGGAGGAAACCAGTGTTTCCAGGAAAAACTCATACAATCATAGAAAGAACTTGCAAATTTCTCACAGACAGCTCTGGAGCTCAGGATTAAACTTGGGTCTCTGGAATTCTACTAGCTACACCACTGTGGTGAACAGTTACCGCTGAAATATTGTTCCAGGTCACGCAATCAGAACTGAATAAATGGTTGTAATGTTTCATTACACTTGCATTCATTCAGAGACTACCTGTGTACTTTTCCATTGTGGCTTGGAGCTAAACGAGTATTGTGCCTTCTAGGAATATTTGTGGACGTGAGGACGCAGGCCCTGATCCAAATAGCTACGCTGTGAAGCTTTGACCCCGCAGCCTGATCCAATTACTTAAGGAGATACATTATTGCTCGCCTATTTACAAGCCCTGGATCCCTCCCAGAAGGCTGTGCGCTCTTTTAGCTTTCTACTTACTCAAGGTAGGAACTCAAATGGAAGTTAGCCCAACTGACATGCTTAATTTTTAGTTGGGAATGGGGTACTCTGGAGTAGCCCATGACCCACTGCTAGTCATTGACTTGGAGCAAGGAATATTCTGAGACACAGCCCATAGGATTTCTGGTCCACGAGCTAGAGCAGAGATTGTGGGATTCAATGCCTGAACCCAGGAATCCAATCCAAGTGAGGAAAAAAGTTTGGACAGCTGGAATAAAGTACTACTTCTCCTTCTGGCCTACAAGAAAAGCTGTGAAGGCACTTAGCATAGACTTGGAGCTGCCCACCTTACTTCAGCTACCAGATTGTCTGAAGTTTTAGGCACCTGGCCCACAGAATAAACCTGCAACACAGCTTAAATCAGTTTCCTTAAAATATATGCATAGTGTCCATGCCTCCCGGAATAGGGTGGCTGCCTGTCCCTGCCCTATCTTCATTAAATCCTTATAGGTAATTTAGAGATGAGTTAGGATTGGATTTAAAAGCTATTAAAGTTTAAACATCTGACCCAACCTCAATCACCAATTAAAATCAGGAGCCAGAAAGTGTACCAGGAATTTTAATTCAATGCCAAGTTATATACAGAAAAATAAATATAGCATGGGTTAAGAATTAAAAAGGAGGAACAGAAGGGAAAAAAAAGATTTTTTTTTAAAAAATGGTTTTTCATTTCAAATTCCCAACAGTAATTAGGATCTGGAGGAACTGAAACTACAATTTTAAAAGTAAATTTTCAGTGACAAGATGTTTGTTCAACATTGTAAATTTAATTCATTATACTTGAAAGGACAGGCCCTGATCTCTTTTTTTTTATATACTGCAGTTACTGGGCCTCTAATATGGAAATACCACAAATTTGTGGTCGATCATGTGTCTGAAAACCAACTTGGTGAGATAGCAGATAGTGTGGCTTCCGGGGAACCAAGGCAGCTTGAACAGCAACATTTTCATTTCTACACTTAACTGGACATATGCAGTGATGAGACATGACTTTGAATCTTTAATATCTTTGAATCCATATATCTTTGACATTACTTACCCTGTGAAGTACAGACCAATAATGTTAGCTCCATCTGCAGAGTATTGTGTGCATTTTTGTTCTTTTTTAAAAATCAAATCGATAGAATTTTGCTTTTTTTTCTTGAATATAATTTTTATATAGTATGTTAAACCCAGCAACTGTACATTTTATATATGCCACCTTCCATGGAAACACTAATATAGGTAGTCAATGGGTTAATTATTACAGCAGTTAAAGCAAGACAATATCTGCTACTAAATCCAACTGCATCTTGCTTGCTTTGGAAAATTCTCAGTTTGGTCAAATATTATTACCTTTTGTCAATTCATGTTGAAATCCACATTGATTGTTTCTCCTCAATCCATGTCCTTGTAGGTAATTATTTCATAATTTTCAGCAAACAAAATCAGATTAATTGTTTAATATTTTTCTGCTCAATTCCATTACCATGCTTTTGAGCAGAGGTGTCAATGTGGCTTGGCTCTTGTCCTTTAACTTAATAAGTTGAATTGAATTTTGAAAAATCATGGTTAGTCTCATCACTGCTTCCAAACAAACTGTCAATATTCTGGGGTGCAAATGTAATTAATATATAATTTTTAGTGTTAGCATTCCTTACTTTATTAATGGTTGCCTTTCTACTTTATTATTCAATAATTTTAAAATAATTCTGTTGTTTTCCAAAATTTAAGCCAGGGCTCAGCGGCAACACTCTAGCTTTAAACTTGAAGATTGTGAGACTCAGTCCAGAATCCAGAATGCTTGGCCTTTGTCAAGATTCCAGTATAGTATTGAGGGAGTGCTGTATTACTGGAAGTATTGCCTTTTGTTTGACAGGATAAACTGAGGTCTTAAGGGCTTGTATAAGATCCCAGGGTGAAAAAAATCCAGTAACATTCTCATGTCTTGGAGAATTTTCATCTTTCAGTGTCCATCATTGAAACATTATTATTATTTATTGACTGTTTATGGTGATGTGCTGTATACAAATTGACAGCCACATTTCCTGCATTATTACCAGTGATTACGTGACAAAATGTACTTCATTGGCTGTAAAGCACTTTGGAACATCTTGCAGTCATGAAACTCATATGAATGCAGTGTTCTCTCATTAAATATGAACATTTGCTGCCACTTCATTACATACCAGTATGATTTTGGCTATATTTGAGCAGTCCCACCCTTGGGATAATTTTCCTTGTTCCCAATTTAATCTTCAAAATATTCATTAAAACCTCTTCAAGCAGCATTTTATGCCTACTTTTGTTTGTAAGTCTTAATGTGCCTTTTTGCTTCTGTTTGTAGATATTAAGCATCTAGTTGTCATAGGCATTTTTTTTCATTCAGAATGAAGGAGGAAAGGTCTTCCATTGAAAGCTTTCAATGGAAAAGCCAAATCACGTGATCCTTTGGGGACGTCTGATCTTTGGGGAACTTTATTCCAGCTTGTTTGGATGAAAGAGGAAGTTTCAAACCAAATTTTCGCAATAATGAATTAAAGAAAGGAAGCTATGAAACAATTTTTTTACCATGGCTAGGAAGTCTCTGGCATCAAGCTTCTTTTGCATAAACAATCTCTCTCCTCTCTTCCTCCCCCTCCCCCCTCCCCCTCCTCTGTCCTGAATTGAAGCAATCTTTTCCCACCATTCTCATCTAAGTGACAAAATGTGTTTTCATTACCTCAGAGGGAGCTTCCTACTGGAAATTCTGTTAGTGCTGCAGGAGGTAGTAATTGAGTCATTTAGTCATTCTGTGTTCTTACTGTTATTGGCTGTATACTCTGAGCCGCAAGGAATCCTTCCTCTTTGCTTGTAACATGACATGTATCAAAAACAGCTTGCATGACCCCAGGATTCCCCAAAATCCAATGAGGCCATTTGGAGTTACTGTTGCAGTGTAGAGAACAAGGCAGTCAACTTGCTCATAGCAATGTTCCAGAAATAGTGTAGAAATAAATGACCAGATAATCAGGTTTGGTTATATTGGTTGAGGGATAAATTGTAACCAAGATATTGGCAAATCTCCTTTCTTCTGAATAATGCCATGGGATTTTTAGAATCTTCCTGAGGGGGTAGATGGGCCTTGGTTTAATCAAAATAATTGTGTAGCATACCATTACTAGTGTACTGAAGTGCCAGTCTACTTCTTGTGGTCAGGGCCAAAGGATTTCCTGGGAGTTTCCATTGTGGCCTATTCTGGGAATTTCTCTTATGCTCCAGTAGTATTGCAACAAAGAAAGATCTCACAGAAAGAGGAAGGGGGAAGAGAATTGAAAAAAAATGAGTCAACAAAACAGTAGATATAGTCCAGGAAAGATACAGGCCATCTCCAGGTAATGAACAGGTTCTGTTTGTACAGACATCATTAGTTGATTTTTTTCCATTAGTTAGAAAATACACTAAAATCACTCGATGTGGTAACCAAACCTCCAAAGTATCGTAATCAAAAGTATGTCCTTTAGACTTTTGAACTTAACAATATTATGAGAGCTCAGTTGTATGTAGGCGTGTCCATAAGTAGGTATTCATATCCCATGAATGACCTGTACCATATTCTTGAAATTATTATCAACCATTCCTCATCAAATCAGATGTGAAATTTAAGAATATCCACATTAAATTTGCAGCTATTAAGCTAATTTTAATTTATATAAATCCATATATTTCAGCTGTCTGGAAATGTTAGCAGGTCATGTGCTTGATTCACATATGCATCGTTGTGTGCCCTGAGAGAGATGTTTGAACTCAGGCGAGTTCATGGATGCAGAATGAAATTACAGTGCATGCTGCACTGGATACAAATCAGAGCCCAATCACGGCTATGGCAGGTGAGACTTCTGCTCCTGCACGACCTGCACATTCCACATAGCTGAAAAGAAATGGAGAAAGGAAAGAAGCATGAGTAGAACATATACACGGGAGGGGCATAATCAGCCCATCATCTCTATGCCAAGCAAATAAGAACTCCCAGCCTATTCCCATCTTCTGACACAAGATCCATAGTCCAATAAACAATGGCTCTTCAAATAAACATCCTGATACTTATTAAATAGCAAAATATTCAGATGCTGGAAATACTCAACAGGACGGGCAGCATCTGTGGAGGGAGAAAGATAGAGTTAATCTTTCAGTTTTATAACCTGGTTCAGTAGAGAGGTCTTTGACCTGAAACATTAACTTGCTTTCTCTCTCCACAAATATTGTCTACGTTTTCTATTTTTATCGCTTTTAAATGCATTAAGGGGTTCTCCTCTCCAGACTTTTGAGACAGTGAACTCCATACACCTACCACTATTTGGGTGAAAGCAATTTTCCTCATATCCCCTCTAATTCCTTAAATCTTTGTCCCTGGTTTTTGATCCTCTTAAGGGAAACTGGCCCATCCCATTTATCCCAAATAGTCCCTTCATAATCTTGTCCACCTCAACTGAATATCCCTTCAGCCTTCTCTTTTCCAAATAAAACAACCCTAGTTTATCCAATATTTACTCATGGCTACAGTTTGCAAAACCTGTAAATCTCTGGTATAGCCTTCCAGTCACAAAAACATCTGTCAACTATTACCCTTTGCTTCCTTCCACGGAGCCAATTTTGCATCAAATTTGCTGTTTGCTCTTGGATCTCATGGACATTTATTCTTTTGGCTAGCCTGCCATTTGGGACCTTTTCAAAAGATTGCTGCCAGCAGGCATCTGACCTAAGACGAAATGTCTGGGCAATTTTAAGGTTCTAGGATCAGACTTGTGAGTTCATGTAAATCTGTAGTAGAGATTGTTCTTGAATTGAGGGATTACCATTGATAACAATTTATCTAATCACCTGAAGAGAGGAGTAACTACCTTTGTAATACATGTGTATCTTTAGTCCCAGCTAGTCCCAGACAGATTAGACTCCTTGACAACTGTCTTGGCAAAGATATTTGGTTTTAACTAGCTATTTTAACTGCGGTATAGCCAGATTTCCTAATATTGTGTAATTTAGCAATAAATAAAAGTTCAATTAATATTAAAATAACAATAACTATAAATTCAAGGCCATTACTAAAAATACAGGGATACAAACAGCTAATCATGCACAGCGAAGTTTAATCCCTTCTTTGTGTTAAAATTCAAATCTCGCTGTGACTAGTCAGCTGCTCCAATTCCCAGCCCGAGCAGTTCCAGATGGGAAAGCTGCAAAAACAGACTCTCACAAGTGAGGATTGCAGTTAGGATTTTGATTATTACATAATCATTTATAGACAGATGCAACATCCCAATCTGAAGAACGTGTTATCTTCAGAGCAAATTGGTTAACCCATGGCTCAGAAACACAAGATTGAAACAGAGTCAATACTGTGATGCATACAACAAATTTAGATCAGTATAGCTCAGTTGTTCAATTGGTTTGGAGAGGGTATGATTAACAGGTTATTGAAACATGAGGAATTTAATAGAAAACAATAATATAAATTGGGATATTTGCTCCAAATAGGGAAGAGAAGAGCAGAGACATCTTGCTTCCAATTGTAGAAGGGATCAGTGAGGCTGCATCTTACTTCAGGAAGTATATACTTGTGATAGATGGAGTACAGTAACTGTTAAGAGATTGATTCCTGGGAATGGCAGATTTGTCATGTGAGATGAAATTAAGTGAACTGGGCCTTAATCCTCTCGATCTTATTGAATGGTGGAGCAGGAAGGAAGGGCTAAATGGTCTACTCCTATTCCTTTTTCTAATATTCTTATGCCTCTGACTGGACAAGCAAATGATAATCTTAACAATTTCCTTTTTGTTAATTGCACAGTACTCTGGAGGCTCTGCCTCGGTCAACCTACTTCAATTAGATCCACTAAGGGAAGCCCTTATGAAGTCATTTCATTGCAGACAGAAGGAAGATCTTTCTAGATCATGTAGGGAAATGTAGCAACCAAGTTCACCCAGCCAGATCTCACAAAAACAGTGGAAATCATGACAAATTAGACTATTTCAATAATATTAATTGAAGGAAAAATGTTGGCTAAGACCTTGGGGAAACACCTCTTCCTTTAAGTTGACACAAAAGAACAGAGAGAGAGTTTCTGTTCAATGTGTCCAGAAGGTTAAGTCGCTTGGCATTCAAGATGAAGTAGTCAATTGGAATCAACCTTGGCTTAGTGGGAGAAGCCAGAGAATGGTAGAGGATAGATGTCTCTCCGACTGGAAACTGTGACTACTGGTGTGCCACAGGGACTGGTGCTGGGTCCATTGTTCTTATCATCTATATTAATGATTCAGATGATAATATGGTAAACAGGATCAACAAATTTGTGGATGACACCAAGACTGGGGGCATAGTGGACAGCAAGGAAGGCTACCACAGCTTGCAAAGTGATCTGGACCAGCTGGGGAAATGGGCTGAAAATGGCTGATGAAATTTAATGCAGACAAGTGTGAGGTGTTGCACTTTTGGAGGACAAACCAGGGTAAAACATACACAGTGAATGGTCGGGGTCTGAGATGTGGGACCTGGGAATACAGATTCATAGTTTCTTGAAAGTGGTGTCACAGGTAGATAGGGTTGTAAAGAGAGCTTTTGGCACATTGGCCTTTGTAAATCAGGATATTGAGTACAGGAGTTGGGATGTTATACTGAAGTTGTATAAGGCATTGGTGAGGCTGAATTTAGAGTATTTTGTGGAGTTCTGGTCACCTACCTATAGGAAAGATATCAGTAAGCTTGAAAGTGGGCAGAGAAAATTTACAAGAATGTTGCCAGGACTTGGGGGCCTGAGTTATAGGGAAAGGTTGAGTAGGTTAGTTCTTTTTTCCCTGGAGCACAGGAGAATGAGGGGAGATCTTATTGAAGTATATAAAATTATGAGGGGTACAGATAAGGCGAATGCATGCAGGCTTTTTTCTCCTCAGGTTGGGGGACACTAGAACTAGAGGTTATAGGTTTAGGGTGAAAGTTGAAATATTTAAGGGATTCTGAGGGGAAACTTCTTCACTCAGAGGGTGGTGTGAGTTTGGAACAAGCTGCCAGTGAAGTGGTAGATACTGGTTCAATTGCAACATTTAAGAGAAGTTTGAATAGTTAAATAGATGGGAGGGGTTTGGAGGGATATGGTACAGGTACAGGTAGATGGGACTAGGCAGAAGATCAGCATGGACTAGATGGGCTGAAGGGCCTGTTTCTGTGCTGTAGTACTCTATGACTCTAAATTATTTTGCATTTCAATTTGCTTAAAAATTGCAGATGCAGAAATATCTAATAAATTCACAAAATGTTGGAAATTCTCATCAGGTCAGGCAGCAGTCCAAAATGATGGCATATGGTAAACATTTCAAATTTGAAAAAAATAATTAATTAATGGGCATTTAAAATGTAGAAATAAGCTATTGTGTCCTATGACAATAGTATTCAACACAGCTTAGCCTAAAGACGCTTTCAAATATTTCCCCCAATTTTCCCTTAAACCTGAACTACCT
>JARFYF010000063.1:104123598-104134161 GCA_030265395.1 Rhina ancylostomus
TCATTGGGAGAACACACAAACTCTTCACAGACAGCACCAAGGGTTAGGATTGAACCTGGGTCACTGGAGCTGTAAGACAACAGCTCTACTAACTGTGCCACTGTTCCATCCAGAATGCCCGAGTCACTATGAAATTCTATCAATGGGAATGGTACCTGATGGGTTATGCATAGTAAACAACTGAATGCTGGAAATTGAGTTCCCAACTCATGCAAATTGAAATTGACAGAAAAGGCTAGTGACAACATACTCCCTTTATTTTTTAATGCAAGCAACAAATTTGTGCTGAAAATCCTGCATATATCTAATAGAAAATGGCAGCAGAGGCTAAAAGAATGAAGGTGAAACAGTAGGATTTATTAGTAAGGTGATGTGGAATTGATTTTTTGCTAGTTTTGAATTATAGCTTATGTAGGCCAGTGAAGAGGGATCAATAGGCTCCATACTTGGGTCATCAGATGATAAATCTATCAAAAACATAGTAATGTTAAAAAATGCTCAGTGTATCTATGGATTGAGTATCCTTAGAAAAACCTTGCTTTTTCACAATGACAAACTAAACCAAAACATGCTGAATACAGACGTGTTTGTTTCTCGTTTGGAAGCAAGTAGAACATTATGTAAAACTAAACTGTGGCTCGGCAAAAAAAAAGGGATTAGAAATGAAAATTTTTTTTAAAACGCAGATGTTATGAATCTGAAATAAAAATATAAAAGGCTGGAAATACTCATCAGGTTGGTCAGCTTCTGTGGAAGGAACAAACAGGAAGAACATTTCAGGTCAGACATGAAGGTTTTGATCAAGGTCTTTGGTCTGAAACTTTAACTGTCTACAATTAGAAATGGAATTAGAATTCATTACACATTTCCACAAGTTTAATCTTTGAAAGCTACAGTAATAAAAAAGGTAAAAATGGCTTCATTTTCCCATTCAAAGATGAATTCTTTTAACTTGCAATGCATTACTTTGTAATTGATAACTAATAGATATTTATCATTAGCATCACTATCAACTAATGGTGGAGAGGCAGTTTAAATATTGAGAACGATCAGAATTTAACCTACTAATTTTTACTTTCAACTTTAAAAGCACAAGTAATATTTAGTTAGAATTCTGATGTTATGCAGAAGTTAATAAGTAACAAGAAATGTGGAATATTATTCAGCATTTTAGTTAAATTGTATTATTATAAATTTGCTGTAGTTATAAAAAATAAAATGTAATACACTAAACATGGCAAGAATAATTGGGCTTGCAAAATGTATAGTTCTTAGTGAAACACAAGACTGGTTTCTTATAGGACATGGCTTTAAGGTAATAGGTGGGAAGTTCAAGGGAGATGTCGGAGGTTTTTCCACCCAGAGAGTGGTTGGTGCATGGAATGTGCTGCCTGGGGTGGTGGTGGAGGCGGATACGTTGGTCAAGTTTAAGAGATTGTTGGATAGGCATATGGAGGAATTTAAGATAGAGGGAAATGTGGGAGGAAGGGGTTAGATAGTCTTAGGTGTGGTTTTGAAGGGCGGCACAACATGATGGGCCGAAGGGCCTGTATTGTGCTGTATTGTTCCATGGTTCTATGGTTTAAAAAAGTGTTAACACTACTGAATGTATTGACCAAATGACACTATGAATGTAAAAAGTTTTTCACTGTGCTTATCTTTTTGTATATATGAATACATTTTATGAGTTCCAACAAATATGACTGTTTATTCCATTGGTAGCCTCAGGCAGACTAATTTCAGAAGCTTAAACAAACAACATTAAAACCCAGTGAGCAGTCAACTGCCTAACATTGTACTTAAAGAAGTGACAGTCTTAAAGCAGCATTTACTCTTTTGCAACCAATAGTTCATATACTAAATTTATCTTGCAAAGTTGTCCTTTAACATAAATGGGCATGATACCATCCATTCAGCAAATGTGACACTATGCATTTTAATAGTTAATCTTTTCCCATACAATTTAAATTAAAACCAGAACTGTCACCACTGCCTGCAACAAAAGGAACTCACATGATCCAACGGTTTCATACACACTATCTGCCACATCTCCATTATTTTTTCATTATGAATATCTGAAGGAAATTCCAGTACTTCCAATTTTGATTGAATACAATCATTTTAATGTTACTCTGCCTGTTAATGATTTTAGTGCCTTTGTGCTGTTGCACTGTGTCCTCCATCATATGTAGTGTTTTATCTTTTCCGATCATCTTTTGTTTTTCACTCTTTAACCCTTGTAATATGCACTTTTTATTCTGCCCTTTCCTTTTCTTCCCCCTTCTTGTTCTCCTTCTCTCTCGTCATTCCTTTTCCCTCTCTTTCCATTCCCCCTCCCCTCCCCCCCATCCCCATCTCTGTCTCTCTTTTGCATTCATCTTCAAAAGACAACTGAATGCAGTTGAGTGAAACACACTGTTTATAAAGACACTGGGGATGATAATCGGAGGTGAGGTGAGAGGAACTGCTCTTGACATCAAGGCAGCATTTGATTGAGTATGGTGTCAAAGAGCCCTGGCTAAACTGAAGTCAATGGGAATCAGGAGAAAACCTCTCTGCTGGTTAGAATCATACCTAGCACAAAGGTAGATGGTTGTGGTGGTTTTTGTGGTGATGTGGTGATGATTGTGGTGAGGTCAATTGTCTCAGCCAGAGGACATCTCTGCAGGAGTTCCTCAGGATAGTGTCCTAGGCCCACCCATCTTCAGCTCCTTCATCAATGACCTTCCTTCAATCATTAGGGATGTTTGCTGATGATTGCACACTGTTCAGTGCCATTTGCAATTCCTCAGATAACAAAGCAATTCACATTCGAATCCTGGATATTGTCCAGGACTGGGCTGATAGGTGACAAGTAACATTTGCACCACACATCTTCCAGTCAATGATAATATCCAATAAGAGAAAATCCAGCTATCACCCCCTGACATCCAATGGCATTATGATCACTGAATTATTAATATCCTCAGGGTTACCATTGACCAGAAACAGAACTGGAATATCCATTTATGCAATGTGGCTACAAGAGCAGATCAAAGGCTAGGAATCCTGTGGTGAGTAACTCACCTCCTAACTCCCCAAAGCCTGTTCACCATCTACAAGGCTCAAGTCAGGAATGTGATGGAATACTTTCCACTTGCCTGGATAAGTGCAGCCCACTTGATAGGTGTCCATCCACAACCATTCACTCACTCCACCACTGACATATAGTAACAGCAGTTTGTACCATCTACAGGATGCACTGCATCAACTCCCTAAGACTACTTAGACAGTACCTTCCAAACCCATGACCTCCACCAGCTCAGAGGACAAGGGCAGTGAAAACAATGGGAACACCACCATCTGGTAGTTGGCCTCCAAGCCAAACACCATCCTTATTTGGGAATATATCACCATTCCTTCACCATCGCTGGGTCAAAATCCTGGAACTCTCTCCCTAATTGCGCTGTGGGCGTACCCACATGTCAAGGACTGCAGCGGTTCAAGAAGGTAGCTCACCATCACCTTGTCAAGGGCAATTAAGGATGAATAATTAAATACTGGCTCAGCCTGCAAAGCCTGCATCCTTTGAATGAATATAAAATAAAATTTCTATGTGCCTGACAGAAGCTAGGTGGATGGTTGACAAGATCTCTTTTTCAAACTCACACAGTACAGTGGTGGCACAGTAGTGTAGCGGTTACCGTAACACTATTACGGTGCCAACAACCCGGGTTCAATTCCAGTGCTGTCTGTAAGGAGTTTGTACGTTCTCCCTGTGTCTGCGTGGGTTTCCTCTGGGTGCTCTGGTTTCCTCCCACGTACGGGTTAGGAGCTGTGGGCATGCTATCTTGGTACTGAAAGAGTGGTGACACTTGCGGGCTGCCCCCCAGCACACTCTCAGTAATGCAAAAAGGCGCATTTCACTGTGTGTTTTGATGTACATGTGACTAATAAGTAAGTATTTTATCTTATCTTATCAAAGCAACTGTATTTGGCATGTGAATGGAAAAGCCATTGGAAATGGAATTGCTTTATTATTGTCATTTGTACTGAGGTACAATGAAAAATTTGTTTTGCATACTGTTCATATAGATTGAATACACAGTGCATTGAGGTAGTACAGATTAAAGCAATAGAGAATGTAGAATAATATGCAACAGTTACAGAGAAAGTGCAATGCAGGTAGAATAAAGGGAAAATGAAGGGAATATCTTTGATAGGGTGAGGTCTGGGTTGTTTTGGGGATAAGCAGTTGATAAATTTATCTGGATGATGGGTTAATGAAGGCATTTTGTGAGTAATAATACAAACAAAGAAATGTAAAAGCTATTAGATAGACAGTTGGAGATCCATCTTTAATGCATATTCTTCCATTTAATGTATTTTTTTTCTCATGTAGCATCAACAACAGTCGTGGACACTTCAGGGTTTTCAACTTCTCTATGGTTATCAAAGGAATGTGACAATTTGAAACATGAGCTGTAGTGAATGCTGTGCAGGTCAGACCATCAGACCATGCTAATGGAGAGAGAAAAACTGAGTCAATATTACAGTGCCATTTTAATTCCCTATCCCACTCAAACTCTGGCCTGTCTGTCTGTGGCCTCCTGCACTGACATAACAAGGCCAATATAAGCTTGAGGAACAGCATCCTTCTTCTCTTTGGGCATGTTTCAGCCTTTCTGACTCAATTTTGAAGTCAACAGTTTCAAGTAACACTCTCTTTCTCTTTGTATCAGAACTGTCAGTTTGCTGATGGTCATCCATCTGTATTTGTGGCTCAGTTTTTCTCCTATGTTAGCATGCTCTGGTCTACTTAGCACTCCCTACAGCCCTGTATTTTGCAGATTTTACTTTCCTCAGTTTGTGTTCTCTCTCTAAATACCTTCACCTCACAACTTTTAAGTTTCTTCATGTTATTTCTCTCTAAATGCTCTTGTTACCCACTAAGCAGATGACTTCATCAACAGCTGATTCCCCATTGCAACCTAGACGTCCTATCAGAGAAATTCCTTTTATCCTGTTTATCCTCCCCCATCATCTCTGCAACTTAGAACAAATATATAATACTAATATTAATATTAAATACTATTAAGTAGGACAGGCACAGTAGTGTAGGGCAGGCACAGTAGTGTAGCAGTTAGTGTAATGCTATTACAGTGCCAGCAACCCAGGTTCAATTCTGGCCGCAGTCTGTAAGGAGGTTGTACATTCTCCCGGTATCTGTGTGGGTTTCCTCCGGGTGCTCCAGTTTCTTCCCTCATTCTAAGGACATACAGGTTAGGAAGTTGTGGCATGCTATGTTGGCACCAGAAGCGTGGTGACACTTGCGGGCTGCCCCCAGAACACTCTACGCAAATAGATGCATTTCACTGTGTGTTTCAATGTACATGTGATGAATAAAGATATCATATCTAATCTTACCTTATCTTAATATTTTCACTCTTTGACAAAGGGTCTTTGACCTGGAATGTTAACTGTGCCTCTCCACAGATGCTGTGTGAACTGCTTAGTGTTTCCAGCATCTTCTGTTTTTATTTCTGTCCCAATTTTGCAAGAACAGATGGTCCCCAGCCCATGTGATTGAAATGGATCTAAATTAAAATTGCCCAGGCCTACTTTCTGCAGCTGGAAGCGAGTTTCAAATTTAGCTTAATATCCACTCATACAAATTCCACGATTGGAGGCAAATAGTCTGGCAATTTACAAGGAGTGACATATAAAATTATAAAAGCACATTTGCCAGATTGTGCATGAATATTAATAACCTGGTGCCACGGTAGTGTAGCGGTTACCGTAACGCTATTACAGCACCAGCAACTCGGGTTAAGTTCCGGCCGCTGTCTGTAAGGAGTTTGTATGTTCTCCCCATGTATCTGCGTGGGTTTCCTCCGGGCGCTCTGGTTTCCTCCCACATTCCAAAAGATGTACAGGTTAGAAGTTGTGGGCATGCTATGTTGGCACCGGAAGAGTGGCGACATTTGCGGGCTGCCCCCAGCACATTCTCAGGAACGCAAAAAGATGCATTTCACTGTGTGTTTCGATATGACAAATAAATAAATAATTTATCTTACCAATGTTGTTGAGGAGAGTGTACTTTCTTTTTTGGTAAGGGGTTTTGATAAATGTTACTGACAACCAAGTGTGGAAAAGGCAAAATTATAGCTACTTTCCTAAGCACTTCTGATGCATCTGGATTTTGTGCCTTGCTGCAAGTTTGCTCGGCTCTATTGTCTTTGGCTCTAATGTCTTATTGCTATCAGAGATAGCCATATAAGGCAGATGAGCCATATGTTGTTTTACAGAGTATAGCCTGCCAACGCAGGCCCAATAATTTGTTGAATGTGGAGCACAGTGACATAGCATGTTAATTGCTAGCCAACTTCTTTATCACAACAAACTGTTTATGTTTTACCCAACCGTTGGCCATGAATGACTTTCTTCTGATAATAAGGAAGGTCAACAGGCAGAATAATTTTATTGGAACTGCATGTTCTGATTTATGTCTGCAATAATCCAAGTCAAAATAAAAATTTCAAATGATAATTGGAAGTAGTTGCATAAGATAAGTGGGACAGAAATCAAATACAGTATCTTGTAAATTGCAGTATCTTTGGCTATTAACCAGCTCTGTGCCTCAAATCCAGTTACCACCTTTGCTCCAAATCTCAGTTGCCTAAACTTACAGAACTTCCTTTTCAGTTTTGATATTTTATGATGATTTAAGCTACAGAATTTTAGGGGAGTAATTCCAGATTTCCACAGTCCTTTTCTGTGAAGAAACCCTTTTTGATTTTGGCCCTGACTGGCCAGTCTCTAATTTGATGGCTGTGGCCTGTTGTTCTGGAATCTTTTACCAGAAGTATTCATTTCTCTCCATTTAGTCTACTAATTTCTTTAATTATCTTGATTTGGTTATCAAATGGGTTTATCTTTTATGGACTCTGCTATTGCTTTTGGGGGACCAAAATGATACTTGATCATTCAAATGTCGATGAAGGAATTAGTGTGCATGAAATTCTGTGGAAGCATGCAGCTTAGGTAGATCAGATGTCAATCAGGGTACCTTTCCAATTTGATGCCATTGGCATTATCGAATTCAAAGTTCAAGCTTATCATCTCTCTTAATCTCATAGAACTCTTTACATGTTAAGCAAGAGCAAGAACCAAACCCCATCCTATCTCTAATCCCAACCTCCAGGAACTATTCCATTTAGAGGGATCATCAATTGCTTAGATGCTACTTGCTGGATGATTTCTTCAGATTGTTAATATGATCCTATAAGTGTTTGATGTTTTCCACAATGTTTTGCCTACAGGGGATTGAATAGCAGGTGCTAAGGATTTTTGATGACTTCAAGGCATCTGCTGAAACCATTTCCTCCCAGGTATTACTGGGCATTCCCCTCAGAATATAACATGAACAGCAGAATGAGCAAACAATACCCAAAACAAGACACAATGTTCGAAGAGGGAAAGAGGGCAAGGGTTCTAGCTGGAGTCATATCTGCCCCCGGCATTCAGAGAGCAATTTTCCTATTTGAATGCGATCAAGGAACATTGTGTGAGATATCTGTGTTGGAGTAGGAGATATTTGCAACATCTCACAAAATGTACTCCGCAGTTATGTGATGTTTCAGGGCTGAAATCAAAAAGATTCCTACATAAAAACTGATAGTGGAAATTTGGAACAAACACAAAAACTGGTAAGACTTGGACATTTAAAAGCTGAAATCGGATTTACGTAGAGTGTGGCATCTAAGCTATAGAATAAAGCTCGTTTGAGGTACAGGCCAACTATCACCTGACTGACTGGAGAAACAGGGTCAAGGAGCTGAATAGTCAATTCAAAAATAATTAACAAAATTTTATTTGCTTGCACCAGAGCCTAATGGATGGAGAATGCACAACATTGGACTGCAGACATCCCCTCATGAGATGGTGTGATTAATTGCACTGTAGCATGTCAAACCGTCTGTGTACCAGAAGTGAAGAGGATTTTATTCCAACTTGTATGCAACCAAATACAGAGAATCTTGCTGATCATGAATCGTGCTGGTGCTATGCCAGCAGTTATGATGCCATCATTTTGCTGCAGGGTTATTTGCAATTTAAGCCAAAATAGAGTGGCTACAACATAATGTGCAAATGTGCCTGACATACATGCAATGCTGCCATGTGAAATCTTGACACAGTGGATATCAAGATGGTCTGCTGTGTGATCTGGCCATCATGGACAGTCCAATTCAAAGTATGCCAGCATCCTTTATCATTAGCTGTGTTATTACTTGGCTGTTTATTAGTTTTTTTTAGCAATTTCTGCACATGTATTCCCAAATCTCTGCTCCTTGCAGCTTCCTGCTTCTCATCTATTAAATATAGCTTTCTTCAGTCCAAAGTAGATGATCCTGCCTTCCCTCAACACTAAATTACAGCTACCACACATGTTCACTACCTAATCTAGATATATTCCTTTGCAACTATTCCTTTTATCTACAGTAAATGTGACAATTAATAATGTCATGAGCACACGTTGAAAAATGACATATTGTAGACTTGTTAGTGCATTTTTGTAATGAGGTGTGCTGTTGATTTGGTTTGGGGTAGGAACATTTTTAAAAAATGAGATTAATGAACTGAGAATGGCTGATTCATCCAAGAAACAAAAACCTCGCATTTGCAGAGATGGCAAAAAATGTGATTATTCCACAGCATCATTTTCAATTCCATGGTTTTAATTATTTGAATTGCACAGAGTTCTGCAGCAAAAATGTGAGTCAGGTTTTTTTAATAATTTGCTCTTTATGTTTGATTGCCAACAAAAATCCATTGTATTATGCATTTTTAAAAAATCGTAAATATTAGTTGTTTTGCCATTTTGGGTCACGGGATACAATCGTATTGGATGGGCACATGATCGTAACAACCATTTTAAAAAATTAAGTCGAAAGTGGATGATCTCGCACAGGCTTTATGTCGTGTATTCTACAAGACAATATTTTTGAAAGCAACTGGAAAAGCTAAACATAATTCAAAACAAGATTGCAAGGTTTACGAAACGCTGATAATACTGAGCAGAATGCAACATTTAACATTTCTTCACCAAAGGAACAATGATGTCATATCAGCAGATTTTGTAATTGGCTTACTGAAAGCCGAAACACCAGCTCAAAAGCGGTTTTTTAGTTTTTCAAATCAAATTAACACCAAAGGAAAGAGAATTAAATCCCCTTGTACTCAAACAGATTTATCCTCTTTCTTTGTTAATATTTGCAATAAAAAAATCTTAATCAGAATTTCGTTCCCCCCCTCCCCATCAGTCCGATTACTAACAGCCCATTGGACAGATCGGGTGTCAATCACTTCGTCCTGCATTCCTTCCACCTGCGCATCTGATTGGCCAATTATTCCGACTCTCCTTTGGGTGGGCACCATGATTCGCTAATGGCTTCCCTGGCTTCGTCCGTGCTCCTCCTGTCTCGGCGGTTGATTGGTTAGAAAACGCGTCAATTCTTGACGGAGCCCAACCGCCGGTTTAATTCGCTCGGAGCCGCCGTCAATCATCACCCCACCCACCAAACGGCGACGTCAGCGCAGGATAAACGGCTACATCCCCCCCGTCTTCGTCTCATTCACTTAGGAAGCGTCTGCGAGTTTAAATATAAGGAGAAATTTACTATACATTTCACCCAATTTTACACAGACCAGACACACACAAGTAAATTTTAATTGTCAAGCAGATATATAATCCGCTTTTATAGGTTATAAAAGAGGTATATATCTTATTTAACGTCGAAATAATATTGAAAATGAAACAAAAGGTGACAATGGTGGACGTCGAAGGAACAGGATGTCCTGCCACAAAGACGGCATCCACCGTTTGCAGCAAAAATGTGATCATCAATGGTCATGTGGAAGTGGCGGAGCGCGAAGGTACGGCCGTGAAAGGTGCGCGGTCTCCGGAAGAGAGGGAGGCCATGCTGACTGGCGATGTGAAGCCGATCGAGTGCCGGGTTTACTGGACCAGGTTCGTGATCCTGATCGTGTTCAGCCTCTACTCGATGGTGAACGCCTTCCAGTGGATCCAGTACAGCATCATCTCCAACATCTTCAGCACTTTCTACCAAGTCTCCTACGAGCAGATCGACTGGCTGTCGGTGGTCTACATGCTGGTCTACGTCCCCCTCATCTTCCCCGCCGCCTGGCTGCTCGACAAGAAGGGCTTGAGGATCGTGGCGTTGCTGGGTTCCGGCCTCAACTGCATCGGAGCGTGGATTAAAATCGCAAGCGTAAGGCGAGACCTGTTTGGGGTGACCATGTTCGCCCAAACGGTCTGTTCCATCGCTCAGATTTTTATCCTCGGTCTGCCCTCTCGAGTGGCCTCCGTATGGTTCGGGCCTCGAGAGGTATCTACGGCGTGCGCCGCCGCCGTCCTGGGCAATCAGGTAAGGGGCAAGAGGGGCTTCGAGTTTCTCCCGTCTCACCGCGGGAGGAGGAGGAGGAGGGGCGCCAGTTCCCGCCGCCAGCGTGTCGCCCGCTGCAATTCCGCGACGCAGAGGGGGAGCGTAAACTTGTGCGGCG
>JARFYF010000063.1:104144553-104160736 GCA_030265395.1 Rhina ancylostomus
CATTAATTGTAAAGCTGCAGGAGACTTGAAATCTGGTAACCTGAACTAATTCAAGTCTCACCCCCAATTGCTGCCACTTCCTGTCACATGATTAATTTTTTTTCTTTAAGTGAATGCCATTAAATTGGAGCAGAAAATGCCAAAGACCTAAATAAGTGCTAGCAGTGTTGGCAAGTAAAATTTTGTAATTTTCTTTTCATTGTCATGAACTGCATCTTGTACAAAACTACACACACATCCATTCACATGCCATTTGCCCACTCTTCTCCCATTTTTGTTAACCTGCTTGAGGCTCCCTAATCTCCAAAGCATTGTTTAAAACCATTATCCTTCAAATACTTTCAAAGAATCCTCCACTCCTCACACTCAGTTGCCTTCAGTGTTATTTATAGTTATAACCTTGCAATCTCCATTTCTTATTTTTAACTCTCCTGTTTAACTCTCCTCACCGCTTCTGGCTCCGTCATATAAGCAAAATTTAATGGTTTAATGATCCATTAAGAAAACAGTAATTTAAGGATAACAGAAGGAGGTAAAACATTGCAGCCCTAATTTTTGAATGTGCACCTTATGAGTGTAGCTCAGTTAAGTATGGAGTTGTATCTGTTTTTGTATTGTTTGGAGTTTGTGTTCTCCAGCTTGGAGGGCATTTTGTACTTTTAAGTGAATGTCAACTATTTGTAAGTGATTTTTCTGTTTAGTTTTGCTACATTATCTACTATATTTTTTTCATGTCTGTGTCTGTGATTTTTTTTATTTTCTGAATTAATTTTGCAAGTGCATAGAATATGGTTAACCTTGAGGTGTTTGTTAACTTTGTTCTGCTCGCTTCACAGAAGTCAAATTATACATAATTGAACCATTTGACTTGCCAATAATATACTGTTTATGGTTTCAGAAGCTTTCTGGGTGGTATCTTTGTAGGTAGACTTTGTAACCACTTTCTTAAAGTAGTAGGATGATGTCTAGAAATGACAGTTAAAATTTCCATCTGGAGTAAACTTTGAAATATCAAGTCAATGGAAGTTGTTTCGGTTATGAGAATTTGATCTGTATTTTACATCCTTGTGATACTATTGCATAAATCTTAGCTGGGATTTGCAGGCCATTTTTAATTTGTGTAGGCTGAAATTTGACTTACTTTGTTTAGTATCTTACTATCTTCTTTTTCCCTACTTAGTATTTAAGGACAAACCTCCACTTCCTCCAAGCCAGTCCCAAGCAGTGCTTTTGGACAGCCCTGATGAGTATTCCTACAAACAATCGATTGTAAATTTGTTTAAGAGTGTTCCATTTGTGCTACTGCTACTAAGTTATGGTAAGAATTTCTATTTTACTTCTGGATTTTAACACTCCAATATTTATTTTGGTTTAATAGGTAACAAATAGTTATTTTCCATTTTAATTTGTTCTCGAAGAGGTGAGAGATTTTCATAACTGTTAGTGAAGATTCCACCATTATACTAGTTTTGCTAGTCCATTTCTTCCATTTGTTGAAGATGTCTGATATAAAGAGATATGAATCGCAGGGGTACAATTGCAAGAGAAGCACCAAAACACTGTGGTACAACCAAAGCCTTACAGAAAAGCACTTAAAAGTATTCACAGCAGGGTTTTTGTACCAGCAAGGTTTGTTTTGTAGTGCAGTCAGCATCTAGTTATGATGTAAGCTTTAGTCTGCAAGCTGTTATTTTTTTGTTGTGATGTAGAAGAATTTTTTTTCAGCTTCTGCTATTTAAAACGTATTCCATCTTCTCCAACATTGATAATCATTCCCCACATTTTCTCTACATGGCTACTTCTGTTACTGTCTGGGTTCACTACCTCAAAAGAAAACTGAGATTAGAAGCTTAGGGTTCTTTGGCCTGGTACTAATCTAACAGACGTAACCTAAATTGAAATCAGCTGCTGATTGATGTGCTTTAATCGATGGATTGCCTGTTAGCAATTCACAGTACTATGAAATACAGACTTGCACCTATACAGCATCTTTCACAGCCTCAGGGATGTTAGTTGAGATTTCATTTAGACCTTGATGAACCATAGCTTTGAATTAGTTGGTATACTGAACAGAGTTAAGATTTCCAAATCTTTCTGACATTCCAGAGGAAGTAAATGAACAAGAAAATTAGGAATATAACAAAATGCATAGTTTTAGGAAATGTGATCCTTCGTTTGACAGTAGTAATGCTTGCATTTTTAATATTTTCTAGGTATTCTGACAGGGTCATATTATTCAGTAGGAACACTATTAAATCAAATGATCATTGCTCACTATGAGGTAAGTAAGCCTTTATATTAACTAACTTAGTTCCTTAATTCACTTATGGAATGTGCTGTGTGGGTCATCATTATTGAAATGATGTCCACACTATTAATGGAATCTGTTTTTGAACATAAATGCATAAAATGGAGATAACTGATTGAATAACTTAGTTGCCTTCTCTTCATGCACTACCAATTTGCTACCATCTCTACCAATTTTTGGTTTATTAGAGTTGAAAGTGAAATTAGAGGTAGTGATATAGTTCCATATTCAGTTAGCTTGTTGTTATTTCTCCAACCTTATTTTGTACACTGTGTTTTGTATATAGATGTCAGTTTATCAAACAGGGTTGCATGTTTTTATAGGTGCATTGATATTTTGTGGAAGGCATGAAGTTAATCACTTAATTAAATATTCTTCTGACCTGCTGTTATTCAATGGAAGCCATTGGTGCAGTTTGAAGTTTAGCCATTTATGCTTAATTATTATGTGAAATAAGCAACAAAGGTCCCATGAGAAATTTAGTATGCACATAGAATTCTATATTTCATTCTGAAAGTTATGTTTTTTGTTTGCAAGGGACAAGAATTGAATGCTGGGAGAATTGGACTAACTTTAGTGGTATCAGGGATGGTAGGTTCCATCATCTCTGGTTTCTGGGTGGACCGTACAAAGGCATACAAGTGAGTATATCACTCCACTGTAGCATGAGTAAAGAACCTAAATGTTTATTATTTAAGTACAATGATAATACTGATTTTTTTTTTGCATTGTTCTTGGATTTTCAAACCTTTTGGTTAATATAATGACTTCATTTAACTAAGCGAAGGTGACTAAGCCTCACCTTGTTCTTTTCAGTTATGTTATTCTGGGCATTATTTTGATGCCAATTTGAAGAGTGTTTCCTTCTGATTTTATTCATTAATGAATATTGACAGTAATTAATGAGCAATTACTAAAATGATTCAGCTGTCGGTTGTTGCCAAATATTTTAAATTTGTCTCTGAGGTCCTGAATTATTAACTTTCTGCTATCAAAGACATTAGATTATAATCTGTATGTATAAACTCCCATGTAATTATAATTCTACTTGCATTTATTGTTGGAATGTAAACAGTTAATTTTTAAAGCACATTTATTTCTTGTAAATTTCCTCTTTTATTTTCTTCATACCACGCCTTCAGTGAATATTGGATGAAAAGACTGGCTGTGTATTTTTAGATTAGATGAAAAGAACTAAATTTTTACTACTTTAGGTCCAATTCCAGACTTTTTCCACAACAAAGCAGGTGCTTATAGTTGATCCAACTAACTGGTGATCAGTTTTTGTTAGTTTTTTATCCCCTTTGGAATTCTGTGACGGAAAGCTTACTGATACTCTTGTGATGCCCAATATACAGAATTGTTTTTTGTTTTAATCAAATTATCTGAAATTCATTAACTTATTTGCTAATGAATTCTATAACGAAGTACCCCTCATTCTATGGGAATCAGCTAATTAATATATATTAAAAAATGGGAATGGAAGCTGAACTGGAACCTATATTTAAAAGGTACTGAGTATGAAAGTAAATTGCCTGGACTTTCAGTATTAAGCCCTTGACACTGACATACAAGTCTAATTACATTTTGCTCCAAGTTATTAATATAATTTTATTATAGTAGTGTGACTGTCTGAATTATAACTCAAACTGGCTGTAATTCATTAGATATTCAGCTGGTAATTCTGTGCAACTCGATTATTATCCCATTCTTTGATGACCTTTGGGGCCCAAATGTATACAGACCTTTCTGAAGCAGTAGAATAAAATTCTAACAGTCTGCTCTCTGGTTATTTGGAAATCCCAATGGTTTAGCATCTAGCTCACCATGTGATGTTTCCCAAACTCCATTCAAACTTAACAAGGGTCCTGTTTCCTGCACTTCTTGAAACTTAATTGATCCACTGGAAAATTTATTGACATTCTTTTGATGGTGTGTGAATCGGACTAAAATCCAAGAGTCCAGAAAATTTGCCAGTCTGTGATAGTAGGATGTTTGTCAAATTTAAATCAAATTGACTCCCATCAATCGTATCAATGACAAGAATGTTTAAACTTCTGTTTGTCAGTCCATACCTGTGCTAGAACAGGTTTGGACTAATCAGCTTCTTGGAGGCTGACCTACCATTAATTCACAGCTGTTACACCTCCAATCTGTTTACCCACCTGTAGTCCATATAGCTTGAAAACATATGACAAAAAAAAATCAATCTGTCTTGGGAACATCTGAATAGACAAAAAAACTAGTTTTTACAAGAGTGGTTCCATACATCCACAACCTAAGACAGCATTAATGTTTAAGATTATGATCTTGGTTTGTGGATTTCCCTTTCATTAATTCCTATAACATGATTAAGCCCTTTAGCCTTCTAAATTCAAGCAATTGTAAGCCAGTGTTTTGAACTCCTTGACATCAGACTCCTGAAATGCATTCTATTCCGAGCTCTGTCATGGGAAGGAATTATCAGACAGGAAAAGATTCAGTGCTCAAGTTTCCTTGAAATGCAGCATCCCCACTGATTCTTGTGAATCTCTGATCTATGACTGTTCAAAGTTGAGGAGGAGCATTTGGGATAATATTAGAGAACTTTTTCCTCTCTTTTGCACTTAACTAATTTGCCCTATTTCCTTCAGTGTCATTCCTCTGTTGATAGATCTTTAAATTTCATTATTTGTGGTAACTGAATTTTGGTTCTGTTGATCACAGAATACCATTGTATGTTTTCTGTGACAGTATTGTCAATTCTTACTTTAGCAATTCATGTGCAAAATTTCCCCCTCAAAGATGAAGAGGAAAAGATCAAATTGGGAATGCTGTAGTTTCATAAGCAGAATTCTGAAGTCTTAATGGACATGCTTTATTATTTGCTTACCAAAAGCTGATTTAAATGTTGTAAAGGACTTTTTTTTCTTCTACAGGCAGACCACCCTTGCAGTCTACATTATTTCATTTATTGGAATGCTCGTTTTCACCTTCACATTAAGTCTTGGCCATATCGAAGTAGTCTTTGTGACAGCGGGAGTCTTGGGGTAAGAGGCCATTATGTCTTTCAACAAAGTAGGTTAGGGAATGCTCTTACGTGTGTTTGGGATAAAATGTTCAGAGAGCTGCAACTGTTGTTGGATATACTAGAACATTGAAAATATTGGTTGTCAATGTTTATTAAATTGATATTTTAGAACTACCACTTCAAAGCAACATAATAAACATTCAAATATAAATATTATAGCTGTTAGGATACAGTATTTGACAATGTGGACATCTGCTAAAGAATCTTGGTGTCTTTTTTTATCCTTGGCAACTTTTGTCCCTCTTTATATTTTTGGTATTGACTCTGAACTAGGGTACAGTTTTAAACTAACCTTGATGATGTATAAACTTGTTGAATAATAACTGGGTACTCTTCTTCAGAGGGCTACATTTTGAGACCTACCTGTTGTGACCTGATACCCATGTGTACATCTTCTGCAAGGGTTTCAGGATAGCAATCAGAATTGGGAACTCTGCCCTTCCTTTTCACCTCTTATCAATGGAGTAAGGACCATTCTGTGCCCCTGCATTGGCTTAAGATTTGCTAACTGAATACAGAATGAGAGCTGCATGGTCTGTTTAAGCTACCTTGGGTAAACTTGCTGAGCCATCAGGGGAGTCTGGTGCCTCTGACTTGTCCATAAAATTATTTGTATTAAGTAAGCAAATTCTGGCAATTGCAACTTTTGCAGTCTTGGCTTTTTTTGCAAGCTTAAGAGCCAAATATGTTATGGGAACAGAATGATTTCACTGTAGACCTGCTATTTAAGTGTAACTTAGGATCATAATTAGAATCTTTTGTAGCCACTTTAATCATGACATTTATTAATAATTAACAAATGCTACTGTTTAATAATTGTGACCCAGTGTTAAGAGTTGCAAACAGTTCTTTGAGCTATCATGTTAATGGTTGCTGCCTCTGCTTTAGCACTCACAAGGAGTGACAGCCCTTGAGTTCAGATAACGTCTTGGTTTATGTAAAACATGGGATCCCCTTGTTTTTTTTTCTTAATGCAAATAATGCCAGAATGATAAATATTCCAAGAATATTATTAACTGCTTAGCAGTAATCTGGTTTACTATATTCAATTAATTAGTCAACAAATTCAAACATTAAATCTTTATGGGAATGAGCTTCCCCCTGAGCCCTTCGCTGAGATGTAATGGAATCATTATCAAGTTTATTTGTGACAATGTATCCGCTTTTTATTGTTCTTTAATACCTGTTAGGGACATAATGTTTTTTAAAATGTTTGTAGGTGGCCCAGTGGTGTACTAACATGTTGCGCCACAGAGTAATGGACATGGGTTCACCGCGCGATTCCTTGTATGGTGAGTTCTTGATCTCAACCAGTTAGTCTAGGGGAGAGATTTCCCCAGAGAAAGGGAGGGAAGTCAACTGTACACCTCCAACAGCTGGTTCAAGAGCACTATTAACAAAAACTTGGGAAGAGGTGGTCATCCCACCTTTCACTAGAGGCTGAGAAAATAATTCTCAGAGCTGAGTGGAATAACTAAATTCCCATCCCAGCTTTGACCTGTTGAGGTTTGACCTTCTCATTCAGAGGTGAGCAAACCAAATGTAATGAGTTGTGTCCGTAGCGCACACTAAGAACTGCCTATACTGCAGCAGTTACCCTTACAGCTGTCTGTAAGAGTTTATTGACTAATGCACTGGGACCAAACAATAAGTAAGAAATAAAGATGTTCTATTGCATTGGTTAAAGTTCTTTTATTAACCTGTTGGAAAAATTGTTCCTTTCCATTTCTGAAATGTAAAATGCAAATTATAAATATATGCACATTAGATGTCTTGCAACAAGTCTTATTTCACTTATCCAGTACCACTCAGTATTTTGCAACCTAATATGCTAGTTTAATTGTTATATCTCTATCCCTCTACTGTGGGATGTAGTGATATATTTTATCTTTCTTTTCCTAAGTCAGAGTTTAGTAGTTTTATTGAATATTTAATGAACTGGATTGAATAAATTTGTTTTACACTCACTTCTCTAAGCTCTAACATTTTTCTAATTTGACATGTCTGACATATATGTACAATTTAGTTGTCTGCAGTGTTGAATTATTAACTTGACTATCAGTTTTGCAACTTTTTTCTTCATGTGATACCCCATTTGTAGTGGTGAACACGCACTGAATAAGCATACAGTTTGACCTTCGTGACTATAAACCGCACAAGTGAAAGATGATTTTCTGGAAACACTCACTTCAGTATGTGCCCAAAAATTGGAGGGGGTCAGGCTTTTGATTTTTCTTTAAACCTCCTTTTATTTGTTCAATTCTTCTAAACCAACTTGTACCATCTCTGCTGCTGTTTTGTCAAATTCTGTAGGGACACAAGCATGCTCTGTGTACAATAACTTGTATAAATGCAGTTTTTTTTTCCTTTTTCAAAAAAGAGCAGTGTATTTTCCAGTACATCTTTGAACTCTTTTCAATGAAGCCAGAAATGTATTGTACTACTTGGACTCAGAAAGCTGACCTGAATGTAGGGCAGTTTTATCTAATAAAAGTTGGAATTGTTAACATGATTAACTGACTTTTGTTGCATTGCCAAAACATTTCATAGAAATCAGTGAAAATCAAGAAAACTGCAGATGTTGGAATTCTAAAATAAAAAAGAAAATGTTGGGAATACTCAGAAGGTCAAGGCACATCTTTGGGAAGGAAAACAGATAATGTTTAAGGTTCTTTGATGTGAAACTATATCTCTATTTCTCTTCCCACAAATGCTGCCTGACCTTGAGTTTTTCCAATATTTTCTGTTTTTATATTGGGAAATCGGTAATGTTGGCTTGAATTCATTAGAATAGTAGTTAGATCCATCCAATGAGTTAATTTTCACCTTGCCAAGAGATTAAATCCTCGTAGAGCATGTATACTTCATGCTGCTTTAGTGTTTGAAGACCTTTCTGCAGGGCAGCAGTAGTGGTTCTACAGTTTGTAATTGAATGAGCACGACTCTTGATTATCTTGCATTTTATCAATATTCCTTTGTTAATCCCTGCCAAGGTTTAATATTTCAATTATTCTGACATTGGGTGTAGAATAGCCACTGGTTTTAAATATAAATGTGGTACTGAGCCTTTCAGCAGTCGAGGTAAAATGAGAATGTAAACCAGGAAATGTTCATTGTGCAACCAATATCTTAGATAGAATACTCTTCCGCTTTACCCTTCTCCAATGCTAATCTAATTCCTTCTCTTCCCATTATCTATAAGTACAAAGATATATTTAGCTGATAACAAGGGTTATGGATTAAATCCAGCAAGGCTTTTAACTGGAGCATCTTTGCTTGTAATTTTGCCTCAAAGGATATTACTTTAACTGGTATTTTGGTTTATGATGGCAGCACTGCCATATTGACATTATCATGAAGCAAAGCTGAAGAGTTGTGCTTCTGAAGGAGCAATAGTGGTGTTGGTCCATATTTTGCCAATTAAATACCAGAATTTTGTCTGCCTGTTGGCGATAGATTTTTAAGTATTGGAAGTCTAATTTTAAATTGCAGAATTTAACTGGGGAAAATAAGATCACTTGTTTATTCTTTGTACTTTACCCTGGAAAGTTACAGTACAAACAATCTAAAGCTATGTTCATACCATATGAGTATAAACCACAGGGCTTAGTTAACTGGAATAAATTCTAATGCACATGTGGTTCCAGAGAAAGTCTGAACAATAAAAAATATTGCCCATACTGATCTAGGCTGCTCTTTTCCAATATAGAGTAATCTAATTATAAGACAATACTATATTCGGAGATGCATAAATGTTCCCATTAAAGAAATGTTTTCAAATAATTATGTTCACTAATATTAGTTTGAGTTTTTGTGATCAGTATATGCATTTGTAGTCCCAATGATTAAATCGCCTTATAGCCTATGCTGTACTTGGATGCAGTACTTGGGTGAACCTGAAAAATTAGGAAAAGAACTCAGAACTTCAACACCAGATCCAGCTTTACAGTTGCATTTTTAAAATTTCCTTTTTTGCGCTCCCCTCCCCTAGAGAAAAGCCTTTACATCTACATATTGAGATCCAATATAATAATTAATGACTCTTAGGTTATTGTAAGTATGAATCCTTTAAGAGTTGCAGTGTTTTTGTATGTAAATAATGTTCTAGATTTATTCAACTTGTGGCAGCTTATGTTTAAACTGGGCAATACACAAACAAGTTCAGTGATTAAAGGCTACAAAAATAGTTCTGACATGCTGCCTTTTCTGTGCAAATTGACTAAATATATCTTTGTATTTTCAGTTTTTTCATGACTGGTTATCTTCCATTGGGCTTTGAATTTGGTGTAGAAATAACCTATCCAGAATCCGAGGGAACATCATCTGGACTTCTCAATGCTTCTGCACAAGTAAGAGCTTGGATGATTAATTATGATATAGATTGGTTGGATAATAATAAAAGCTGGTTCGATAAGTTTGCAAAATAAATGCTATAATTGGCAAATAATCTAAAAGAATAATAATTTTTCCTTGCAACCAATTTCGATTGATTATGAATGCAGAGGTATGTGATGGTATTATTTACTGTAATTTAGGTTTCATTAGCAAAATGAAGGCAAGATTTTTACAGGGTTTTACTGGCAGTTCCACAGCAAATTGCTTTTGTATTCCTGCACCAATTCCAACATGTTCAGGGCTTTGCTTGTGTATCTAAATGTACAATTCCCTAACTTGCTGACAGATTACTGCTTTGCCATTGGATTTGCATTAGAATCCACTGGTAGAGCACAAACATGATGGAAGTGCCCATCATTTAAGCTGGAGGATCTTGCTGATCCTGTGCCAGCTTATTTCAATAAGTTTTAAAAATTGTTTTATTCTTAGTTTTTGAACACCTGAGTGCCAGATATTTAGAAGCACTGAAAAAATGTGACAGTTTTGATATATTGTAAGATTGAAAATGCGACTTTGCCTCCTAAATAAGCTGGTTATTCAGGACTGACCACATGACTGATCATGTTATGCAAGGTCTTGCTAATTAGTTTTGGAGAATTTTGGTAAGCAAATTCTTAGTGGAGACACATGACATAATAGAGAATAATTTCATCTCAGCACCAATTGCAGGTGTTAACTATATATTGTAAAATCTGGGCCAACATCTCAAACCTACAAGTTTGAATATACAGTATTTAATTGGCAATGTGCTGATAACCCTCCAAAGGCACAGTGCCAGTTTGAGGCATCAACCCTACCATTATTGGGTGCTGCTGTTTCTCTTTGGAAAATGGGCACTGTATCAAATGTTCATCTGCCAAAATCGTAGTTCATTCCATTGGAAGGCACTGACATTGGTTTATTTCTGTGAATGGCGTTAGCAGCATCAACAGTCAGAAAAACTCTTATGGCTCTGATGTGGCCCCATCCATATTACATAGCTTATCTGGTAAATAACACTTCTATATGAATAAGTGTTATACTTTTATCACTAAAGGAGTAATGAAAATAAAGTTTTAAATCTTGTATAAGCCTAATTTTTAAAATAAATCTGTTTATATTGATTAAGGATTTTTTTTGAGCCTAATGCTAATTTGTTTTATGATCTGTTGAAGTGAGCTTAAGACTAACTGTTATGTGGTTGAAGTTGTAAATTTAGAATGATGTATTGGCTAGATCTGTTATATTTAGTCTTTGTCTCCAAGCATTCATGTGTTGGCAGTTTCCAGGAATTGTCTAGGAAAAGGGAATTTAAGTCTAGCAATTGATAAAGTTGAATGAGCAGCCAACACTAATGTCTACTTTAATGGGGTATTATTTAATAATTTTGAAATTTGTGTCGATAACGCCTTCAAGAGTAATGGGGCATTGTTAATCTTGGACAGTTATTTCAACATTAAAGTTTTCCTGTGATTGCAGCTATTTGGAATTGTGTTCACGCTGGCCCAAGGAAAATTGAAAGCTGATTATGATGCATTTACAGGAAATATCTTCCTTTGTTCTTGGATCTTTGTGGGAATCATTCTTACAGGTAATTAGCTGCTTTTACCATTTAAAACTTAATGTGTAATGCATTGCTGTTTGAGAAAAGCAGCATCTCCATCTACTAAATATATAAATGATAATATGGAACAATGAAAGGGCCTTTTGGCCTATTAAGGCCATTCCCTCCACAGATCTTGTACATTCTTCCCTATTCAGGACTCCATTCAGCCCAGTCAGTTTTGCGCAGGAGGCAGCCATCGACTGAAAAAAAACTCCAAGAAGATAAAGCTCTGAATTTTTCCCCAGGCTCACTCTTGTTCCTTTGCTCTTTTTCTCTTTTCCACACCTGAAGGGTAATGAAGGAAAATCTTTGGACTAATCTAACCATTCGGTATACGCTACTTATGGTTCCAACAATGTAGTAACCATATGGTGAAAAAAATCGATCTATTTCTTTTTAAAGCTTGGAACCTCTACAATGGTTCTTCAGATATTTGTCCAGCTCTTTTTGTTTTATGAAGTTAATTGCCATTGCATTAACTGCTTTTGCTGGGAGTTTACATTTAGAGAAAGGAGAGAAAGATGCTTTCTTTCATTCTCTTAGTTGACTTATGAGGTGCTAATTTCCTTCCCTTTTTTTAAATCAGTCCCAGTAATATCTCCACCTCCCAATTATCTTTGCTGTTCTAAATATTCTCCAGTGCCTCAAAAGTGTTTTGAAGATTAAGATTTTCAAACTGATACATAATGTTTGAGATCTCACCAGTGAGTTACATTGTGTGAAAATAATTTTATTTCAATTTAGTCACTTTAGTTATTTAAGAAACTTCTCATATTTTGACTATGGTAACAACATTGCATTGATGTGATCTTTGCAGTGAAGTGTCATTCTTCATGCAAGTAATTTCCATCATTCATCTTTTACATTCATTCTATGATTACATTATTTCCTATTCATACTTATCAATCTACCTTTCCTTCGAATTTTGCTTGAAGTTACCCAAGATTTCTAGAATTGCTTTCAATCTTGTGTATTACTCAACTATTACTTCAGTTTTCTCAACAAAATTTTAAACCATTTAAAGTGCTTTCCTTTCATAATCTTACTTTCCTCATTAATTGCCCAGCTCCTATTCCTCAGCCTGTTTGCATTAATCTGAATGAATTCGATTAGAGTTGTATGGAACTTTATCCAGTGTTTCCTGAAGAACCAGATAAACTTTGTTTGCTGGGCATTCTTCTTTCTCTCTTGCTTTATTGCAACTTCAAATGATTCCATCATGTTTATGAGACATAACCTGTTGCTCTGACACCCTATTCTCAGACCTCCATATTAACTCCATGGAGAATTAAATATGTTAGCGTTTTCTTGCTGTTGCTTTGATTTATTAAAGTGCAGCATTTAAATCCTCCGGTTAATAAGCCTCTTCTCCCATTCACATTAGAAATGATTTGGCTACATTTAGAATATATCTACAGTTTTGATAATGAAGACTGATATTATTAAAAGCATCATTTCTTCATCCTTTTTCCTCATTCTTGCCCTTTTAAGAAGCAAGTGAATGGGTTCTTGTACAGAGGTTAGCTTACTACTTCCCCTAATCTTATTCTTTCAATTGTATGTTCTACTCCATTTGTTTCTTGCTACACTTCAAAGTAGCCTTAGTTTGCATCTGGATTCCTTTAGATTCTACTTTCGTTCCAAAATATCAAGAATCTAATCTTTGGACTGGGAATATAATTTTTACAAGCATTCATTTTTTAAATTCTTCCTGTACTTACAACTGATGCATAAATAACAGATTTATCTCCAATGCTTCAATTAGAATTTCAAATCCATTTGTTCATTTGCTACTTTAAGACAAGAGTTTCACATTTCCAAATTATGGAATCTGTTCTATTCCGGAAAACCAAATCTATTATAGATCTATGGTGCTCTTGCCCGTCAAGAAATGGTGACTGACTTCCTGTATGAATTTGTTCACTCATCCTTTCAATTTAACCATAATTTATCGACTTTCTGCAAGAGCTCTGGTTCTACCTCACTCCATTGGTGCATGAACCCATCCTATTATGGCCTTTAACTACTGTTTCTGGAAAATTGTGCTGCATGTACTATTGCTACACAGCTTTCTTTTATGCTTGCTTTATTCTGATTTCTATATTAAAAGCCCACCAGTCCCACCTTGTTTTGAAATACTACTATTTATTCCACAAAGACAATTTTGTAGTTTTTAATAGGTACTTCCTCTCAAGGATTTGGTTGTTGTGTCGGATGCCAGCAACAGGCATTTTGTATGGCTTTAAGTAACTTCCAGTTGCTCCTCCATTTTATTTCCATTCTTTAAGTCAGTCACTGTCATTAACTTTGTTAAGTCTTTTCTCATAATAGTTCCAAGTCCAGCTATTCTTTTTGTCCATTATGAGTACTATGCATACCTTAAGAATCTACTAGGTTTTGTCCACTTTTGATTCTCGCATATCCTTGAGATTCTATGCACAGCTTCCCTTTTTTTTCTGGATTACTTGCGTTCTGAAATTGTCTTTGAGCAACTTTATTTTGAAAATTCTTGCTGCACTCGTTGGGCTTAACCCACTGGAAAAAAGGCTGCAACAACTTTGCCAACTCGAGGCTTATATTCTATATACCTTCATCGTTTGTTGATATAAATTTTCAACTAACTGTAACTGTAAACATTGTGCACACTCTCCACCCAAAGTATTGTATATATTCTTAACCAATTTACCCAGTTTTTTTCCTAATAAATCGCAGAGCTCCTTTTACCAGCTGCTCCTCTCTCCAGCACAGGAAGTATATAGCCAGTTCAACAAACCACAGGTACTAAGTTTTGATTGTATGTTGAGTACTGTAAATACATATAGTAAATTACAGTAGGTTTTCACAACTTTTGTGCAAATCAATTAGCAAAAATGGTATTAGGTGAATTAGTTAATTTAAAAAGTCACTTGGAAGTTGTTAGTAGTACATAGAGAATTTGGAAACTGGGGAGATCAACCAATGGATAAAATGTGAATATAGAGGGATGATGTTAGATCTTTTTCTTAAATTACATAGCTGAAGAATGAAATTCAGGGAAAGTATGTTTATGAAACTTTATTCCAAGTCCTAATGGATAATTACTAAAGAATTTTTGACTAAAATTTGAAAAGACCTACCATCTTGCAGCAGTACAGATCACATGATCCCCAACACGCTCTCTGGTCATACAGATGCAGCTCTGGGTGCACACAACTACATCTCACTATCTTTGAGGTTTAGACAAGATATGGAGCAAGGAACTCTGTGCATTTGGTTGAGCTTCCATAATAGTAAGCTATTCTCCAGTGGGAGGTTGCTGCTAATGGTTAGTCCTAGGAGAGGTTGTGCACAAGTTCTTGACAACATACACTGACTCCTCAAAACCTCCTGAATGTATTGCAGCTTTTTAACAGATTTCCAGTATCTCTTTATACAGTGTGTGATCACTCTTCTGTCACTTGAAATAAAGGCATATGGCAAAACGTGACTATGCAAGTGACGGTAAGAAAACAAAACACAGTGGTAAGGGAAGAAGTTCACTTAAATGGATTATCATGAATGAAAAGCTCACAAAGGGAGAAATGATATGTAAATTGTAAAACTAGCTGAAACATCTTTAAAGGATCTGACCCCTTCACAGACATTATAATGTTCATAAACTATTAAGCTTTCATTCTTGCAGTTTACATCTTGTGAACTCTTGAGCGTCTGCAGCTTTATGGTGCACACACAGCTCTTGTTTGGTTTGCTGGCATGTTTTTATTAACAAGTCAATTGTGAAGCTAGTCTCTTTAGGTTTTAGGAAAGAAATATAACCAGTCAACATGAACGAACCAGGATTGTGACTGTCCATGGACAATCGTGTACAGGGTAAGGCGGCGTTATGCTGCTGCAAGTAAAAGAAACCATGGTGTTACCAGAAAAAAAAGTTTCTAATAGGGATTGATTGTACTATGGATTGGAATGCTGTCCCCTCACCTCTGGGGTCTCTGTTTAAATGAGGCTTTATGTAGGATATGAATGGGGTAGTTTTAATTACATGATTTGCAACTAATAATCTACTTCCTTAATTCACACAATTCTCCCACCTGGGGCAGCTGGTGGTTTGATACCAATCAAAAACCTAACTTTGAGAGGCCAGAAAATAAAAGTAGCTGTGGAGGAAAATGTCACACCAATGTTTGAAGCTATGGTTAAGATGTTGTGTTGGGGCAGATTAAAGGGAGTTTTATTCTGCATCTGACCAATATGTGACCATGTAAGGTGGGCATAAGAATGCACTTCTAGTTCTGGCTTAACAAAAAAATTAAGCATCTGACATGCTCTAAATGATATTCTTTATGCATCAAAACAAGTTAGTGTCAGTTTATTTTTTGTTTCTTCAGCAGAAAGTTCATACTCTAGTCTGTCCACCCTCTGATGTGGAAAAGTGACATTTTTTCCTTCAGCCACTAGACATGGTATGCAGTTGATTGTTGTTAAAGGTAATTAATTTATAGGGTATGGCTTAATAATAAAATGCCATTTAAAAAGAAGTAAATATGTGCAGATGTTATGTGCACACTCAAATCAGTAGAACTTTTCAGTAGTTAGGCCAGTGTGGAAAATCACATGTTACTCAAGCCTCGGGTACTTCTATCAGCTATAAAATGCAATGAATAGCATTTACTGCATGCCTAAGTAATCTTAATAAATGTATTTGTTTTAAAATAAAAACTGGAAAAGAATGGAGCATCTGCACAACTGATGTACTTAAATCTACACGCACTACCCATGAGAATGCAGTTTTAACATGGTGAATTAGCATCTATTTTACATTCGACATAGCCTTTATGCACCGCACCAA
>JARFYF010000063.1:104208311-104221035 GCA_030265395.1 Rhina ancylostomus
CAAACCAGCCTCCTCCCATTTCACCCAGTACGAATATTCAGAGGAACAGAGAGATGCAGCACTGAAATGGGGCCCTTTGACTCACTGAGTCTGCACTGATTGTCAACCAGTCATTTACTCTGATCCTACATGAATACATTTAAAAAATGTTTCAAGTAAGAAATCCAAAACTGTACATAATACCCTGGATGCACTCATGCTAAATCCCTATATAATTCTTCTCTTCTCCTGTAGTCATGTACTCCTGTCCTTGCATCTTCTTGTAATGACTGCCCAAATACTATTTGCCTTCCTAATTTCTTGCTGCACCAGGATGTTGGCTTTCAGTGACTTGTGTACAAGGCTACCCCAGTTCGCCTGTGTACTGAAATAGGAAAACATCAGTTTTTTTTCCCACATTATATTGCATCTGCCATGTTGTTGCCCACTCACTTAGCTTGATAATATCCCATTGAACAAAAATAGAAAATGCTGGAAAAACTCAGCAAGTCAGGCAGCATCTGTAAAAAGAGAAACTGTCAATACTCCAGATCTGCCTCCCTTCATACTGGGAAAGGGAGAGATACAAATAAGTTGTCAGTTGGAGATAAGGGGTGAGTAGGAGAAGGATGTGTAGAACCAAAGGAGTGTCTGTCATAGGATGTCGAAATGGTTTAATGGCAGTAGTTATCAGTGACTCAGCCTTGTTTAATGAGGCCTTCTTGAACCACCTTTACATCCTCCTTATTCACAATCCCACCTGGTTTTGCATCATCAGTAAACTTGGAAATATGACATTTGGTCTCTCAGCCAAATCATTGATACAAAGACAGGGTACTTAGCAAATCATAATATGATTAGGTAGAGTTAATATGAAATTGTGAAGGGAAAGTCATGTTTGCCATAGTCTACTAATGATACCAGTATTTAAGGGGAGACTGTTATTCGGATTTTAGAAGGGCATGAGGTAAGATACGTCAAGACCTTGTTACCTTAAAGGAAGGCTCACAGAGTTGGTAGTTAACATATTAGCATAGATAGGAGATTGATTAAAAGACTGAAAGCACTCAGAATAAATGGTTTAATTTTTTAAAATGTTAATTCTGCTTCATGCAGAAGCCATTCCTCAGTCATGATTCTGAGACTACACAGATCTGACCTCCGAATGAGTCCGTCAAATTTGCAAAATTCCAATTATCTGCTAACAGCCTTGGATATCTTAAAATATCAAATGATTCTCCCTGCTTCTGAGAGAATGCAAAGAATCTATAATAATCAACTGTTTCATTTCTAGGCAGGTTGCCATATGCTTGCGATGGTTATAATGCTTCCTCTCGGGTTTCATTTGAGAGCTTTAATGGTAAACTTCTCTCCCCTGGTGACCAACGGGATACAATAGCGTCTTTCCTTTCATCTGTTTTGGAGAGTGGTTGGTCACATGGAACAGTTTGTAAAGTGATACCAACCAATATTACAGAAGCCACAATTAAAAACAGAAGATGTTGGAAAGATTCAGCAGGTCAGAAAGAATCTGTGGAAAGAGAAGAAGAGTCTCTGGTTGAAAGCCCTTCATCAGAATTGGAAAAGTGAAAAGCAAAAAGCAACTTAATTTTAAGTCCGAGAGAGAGTGGGGGAGGGACAGATAGGACAGAGGGAATACCTCGGATAGGTGAGGCCTGGGTTGCCATGGTGATGTACTGTTTACGAAGTTTCCTGGTAGGTTGATGAGGGAAGTTAAAGAGAGGAAGCAAAGGGACACCCAAAAGCATATCGGTTAGGTAAGCCACATGTGTTACATGGGAGCCCTGAAACCATCTGCTGCTAATGCTGAAGAATGCTCATAGTTCAATACAGAACAGCAGGCAATTTTCAACAATGTTAGCCAAGATTTATCATGTTTCTAAAGTCTTGCTTGATTTCTCTTTATTACATCTGCTAAGCAAAGCATGCAGATACATGCCCAGTATGTGTCCTAAGCATCTTCTGTATGAGAAGTTGCCATTATGAATTCACTTATTTATCAATCCGCTTTTCTTTTTCAACTTATTTAGTCTGCTTACTGAATCTGATTAGTCTTGATGAAATTTGCAACAGAGGAAAAGTTAATTGAAGTTGCAGATTCTTTTCCCACCTGAAACTACAAACGGAAGTTGGGTTAAGTAAATTACTGTTTCGCAAGACTATATCTGAACCTTGGACATTCGTCAAGCTTTTTATCAAATTGGAATTTACTTTTGTTGCGTCAGCAGAATGGAATGAGACTGAATTAGCTGCATACACAGCAATGCAAGTGAGAGACTTAGTAGTATTTTAGATGATGGATATATTCATTCTGATTGAAAATGAATTTTTTTAGGGGGGAAGAAAGCAGCAAATACTTTGACATCTGGATAGATTTTAGCTACTTCAGATCAATAAAAATCTGAAATAACCCATGATCAAATTCCATAAAAGAAAATTGTAGTAATATTGTTGTGTAGTCAGTTCAAGCCTGCTATAGACATATAGACATAATTTCAGGTTTAGCAGCATATGAGCAAAGAATCATCAAGCTTTTCTTGTCTATTGCTTTTAATTGTGCAACATTCTCGGCTTTCATTCTGTTTTTAAATGCTACTGTGTAATTATGTGAACATCTTCAAAGAAGTAAACACAAGGCCAAACCATGCTGAGTGATGGAATGTGATTTGTTTTTCTTTTAGCTCTCGCCTTGCTTCAGGGGAATTGAGTTCAGTCATTTGTTTTTAATGAAACCGAAGATCACAAGCAGCTTTCAGCATGGGCAAAGAAACAAGTACCATTACTGACTTTTGTTTATAGTCTACCCTATGATGTGTAATACTAAACACAGCAAAATTTGTGAGACAGATTGAATAAATTCCAAGCCCAAAGCATTGCTTCTACTTTTTCTTTTCTATCTTGAACCATTTTTTATTTGAAATATGGTCCTAATCTTGGGATGTGCTTTCACAGTTGCAGGAAATTTTAAGTAAATATTCATTATGTGCCTACATTACCACACTCAATGTTAAACCTGCTCATTTTGTTTTGCAAGGGGAGATGAATAGTAATTGGCAACAAGTAATCTTGCAAGCACTTATTTTCCTTTCTCTGTGGCCTCTACCCATTTCTCAGACCCAGGACTATATTTGTCAGGCAGGTATGCTCTCTCTAAAACCCATAAGCGGTCTCCCCAGATTTATCACATCAGTCATGGATATTTAAGCCCCCATTTCCCACCCAGGATGCTTCTGGGCACTCTGCCATTCAGTCTCGGCTAAACCCTCAGTTACCTATCTCCACAATAGCATTTAAAGATTCCCTTAGGCAGTTCTGAGACTTCCTTCTGTGTTTTATGTGTATAATCTAAGAACATAGTTGCTCTGAAAATTCATAACATGTTACCAATGTTGCTCCCTTCAAGGTGTGAATGCAAAAGTTGCATTTATTAAAAATTGAAGGGTCTCCATTTTGCTCAAGATATGTTTACTTCCGCAATGCAGCAGTAGGCAGATAAGTGTGGCATATTTCTGTACAGTCATCCAGCAAGGGTTCTAAGAATGACAGAGATACAGGCGTTGATCTTGAGAGCACAGGAGGCACTTGTGGTTTCCAAAGGTCACAGATGCACAGATATTGCTCATGCAGGAAGTGCTAATCAAAGGGCAACTCTGAGTGGAGGAGTTTTTCTTTTGTGCCAATTTCTTTGGCCATGTGCCTTTTCCTTTCTTGAATCAACTCTTGCTCTGTCAAATGGAGGACCATTTCTCTTCATGCAGTATATCTTCTGAAATTCATGGTTAATTAGAGGAAATGTTGTGACTGGGATGCCGGTTTCAGCAAGGCTGCTTAAAGTGTGTTTGCCAGCAAGTTGTTTCACACCCTGCCAGTGACTGCGAGAGATTTGTCTAAACTTCTGCATGACACTCAGTTTGAACCTTCATTCAGCATTGTTTCTTTTGTGGGTAAACCATGCCAATTGTAGTTGAAGGTGCCAAAAGCAAACTTTATGCTTTATATTTCCATTGTAGATGCCAGAAAAACAATATCATGCCCAAAATTCTTACATCAAAATATCCATCACTTGTCAATGACTGACATTAACTCATTCAATGTGTGCAAAACTAGTTAATGTGATTTTTTTTTTCTGCCTGTACAATGCTGGTCTTTTGGATGTTGTACAGATCAATTCGAGGTCAAAATGTTTCATTTTAAATGTTAACTCTTCAACAAGTTGGCACCCCACAGTTCAAATAGTTCCTCTTGGATCTTGCTTTGTATTCTAAACTTCCTCTTTTCCCAAGATGGAAGGATCCACAATTTCATCTTCTCAAGATCAACACATTCTGATTCTCTTCTTTATCCTGCTAATGACCTCTGATTGAAGTTGTTTAGAGTTTGATTGTGATCCTGAGGAGTAACTTGGTTCGTAGATTTAGAGGAGATATTTCCTAGTGATTGGATATCCTGTGCAACATATTTCACCCAACAACCTAACAATCTAAGAGAGCACTCGTAAATTTGTGTTGACTATGGAACAGGTATACTTAATGATATATTCTATTTGTTACCACTTTAGTAATTTAATAATAAGCCCAAAATTGCAATCTCAGAGGCAAAGGAATACTTTGCTATTGGACATTAAAATCTCCCTTCCTTTGCATTCAGGGTAATGCATTAACCATGATGGAAGTTACTTATCAATTTTTCAATGAAGGTACACTTTCTCTGAATCACATCCAGCTCTGGTATTATTATATGTGATGCTCTACCGCCATGATGTTACTTTTACATTCCATGACTGCCATCATTAGATGTGTACAAATTAATGTAATCTGATTGAAGTGTTTGCTGGCTAGATATTTGTCCCTTGGGCCTGCACTGGAGCATATAGGCACTTAATGACTTGTACCTCAACTGTAACATTTGACTTTTGTTTCCATTCAGCCTCCAGTACCGTTACTGCCAAAATACAAGCAGTCCATGTCAGTGCCAGAATGGCTGCGCACAGTACAAAGTTACATGAAGCTTCTGCAGTATCCTTTCTACTCTAAAGTCAAAGCAACAATCTAGTTTTGATGCTATCAGTGTCAGGGGACACTGTGATGTGCCAGGTGTCAGGTTTGATGTGCAGTTGATCACGATGTCCTTATTCCAGCCAAAGTTCCAAATTGATTCAATAGCTAGTTTCTAATTTTGATGTTATTATAGACCATTTATATGAGATTCTTCTAACTAATTAAAATTAATAATGTTGGATGTTTGTTCTTTAATGATATTTGAAAATAATAAATAATTAAATTGTGGTTATTTAGAAATGTTCCATAAGTCTATGTAACGGAGAGTCTGTTGAGACTAAATTATTTGTTAAATTGCCCATTACCCCGCCCCCCACCCCCTTCTCAAAATGATAGAACTGATGTATTCATTACAATGGATCTCTTTAAGGGTGTGTGCAGTTTCTTTTTGAACCAATCTTTAGACTCTATGAATACAAGAAAAATAGTGCTTTTTTAAAAGCCTAAAAGGTTGGAAAGAAGGCAATTAGAAGCACTTATTTGTTAATGTGTAGCTATAAAAATATATGAATACTTTGTAGCAAAGAATTTTTTCATGCAATTGGAATGTATTACATTTTGTAATCTAACAGATGGTTCACTGATTCATTACGAAGGTCCACATTTTTAAGTTTTCACTTGAATGATTGTCCCAAATGTATCCTCATGTGGTTTAAGCCTTCGCTGTACGTTATGATATTTAAAGCACCAGTGATATCAATAACCAACAGCTGACAAAATACATTTTTTCTCTTCTAAAGACTAAAGGAAGAATGTGACTGATTTATTACATGATAAATGTACATTATACTTTCTGATACCTGGTAGCTGTACTCGCTGTACATCATTTTCTAAAATTATTTTTAAATTAAACTAGCAATTGGGTAAGATGCTTATAATTTTGGTTGCTTGTTACTGAAGAGAGAAAGCTATTGCACTTGTTTGTATTTATGAGCTTTTACTTGTACATTAATTTTCTCTTTCAAATTATTTTTTTAATTTCAAAATCCTATTTTGATTTTCTGATTTAATTGGACTATCTTTCTTTCCAGCGTCATCTCTATCAAAAGCAGACCTCTACACAGCATCCTTCAGCCAACCATACATGGAGAATGACCAAAGTTTAGCAGAGGACCGGTTTTGGTCAGTGTTGGTAGATGAGTTGCACTGTTTCAGGCTGTCACAGAGAGCGAGAATGAATGAGAACAGGCCCTTCAGCCCACTGAGTCTGTGTTGACCAGCAACTACCCATTTACACTAATCCAACATTCTCATCAACTCCCACCCCCTCCACTTGAGATTCTACTGCTCACCAATCCATTAAAGACAACTTTAAGCAGACAACTGACTTACCAAACTACATCTTTGGAATGTGGGATGAAACTGGAGCACCCAGAGGAAACCCATGTGGTTTTAGGGAGAATATGTAAACTTCATGTAGACGGCATCAAAGGTCGATTGAACCTCTAGTGCTGTGATGCAATAGTTGCAAAGCGATTTGCTTAGTTTTTGATAATCAACACAGTTCATCCTGCATGAGCTGGGACATTTTAGTGTCAGGATGATCTGAGAGTTGCAGGGAACTTGTGGGGGGGGGTGTGGGGAGAGAAAATGTGTATTACAATGCACAGTTTGTAAATATGTAATTGTTCTTCACAGTTATTACTTTCTTCAATGGATTTGGTGCTGCACAAATCTTGAATGTTGACCCTTTTTAAAAATACAAACCTGCAAGTCTGTCGCAGCACAGCTGTTGTACTTTTATTCACTTTTGTTTTTGTTCACATTACAACAGGCAGCTTTCCAGCCAGCTTAAAATCTGTTAATTTATTAAGATCATGATACAATTTGTGGAATAGTTTTGATAAGACATAACTGAAAAAGAAGCTTAAATGATCTTTGGTACTTGAAAGCTATCTCTATTGAACCTGTACACAGTTTATGCCATTTCCTTAGCTTAATAAATGACAGATACAATCACACTGGAACTCAGTTCTTTGAGATAAAGAAAATCAGGCCTTTGAGCTGGTAAGTGTCAAGTTCTTCTGCTGGGAATCAGAATTCAGTAGTTTTGAAGCTTGAAAAGACTTCAGTGATGGGTGCAATACTTAAAATTTATCTTTAACTGTGTACAAAAAAAACCTGTTTCAATCAGAATTGTTAAAGTGCACTGTTTAGAAATTAGATCAAATGGCACTGTGTTTCTGTGTGGTTTATGCACCAACTTATGAAAAATAAATTGCAAAAGATAAGATAATTAGGCTCCAGCCAAGAGCTGTGAGCCCCACTTTGGTAGGTATCCTTTTAAGTTATTTACTTAATTGTGATCTTCCACCTTCAAACCAACCTACCATTCACCCCCTCTTCCTTGTCTAATTTGAATCATGCACACTGTGCTCAGTCACCAAGCCCCCAGCCTTTCCCACATCAACCAGCAATCAGGGGCATTGCTGCTCCTCGCCCCCCCCCCCCACCTCCCAGTCCCAACTACCAGCAGTGGTAGAAGCAACCAACCCTTGCATGAACCTTATTTGCACCCTCTCCTGCCACAACCTGCCAACTACAGCTTTCCATCTATAAACTTCCCTTCAATCCCTTTCCTCATTCACATGGCCTCTTTCCCCAGACCCCTGTCAATTCCCAATACTTGCTCAATTCCCTTTGACTGCTATGCACTGGGGTAGCCCACCAAGGAAAGGCATTCCTCAATGTGAGGCTGATTCATTAATGCCAAAGTCCTTGCATCTTAGCCACCATTGGATTTCCATGCATCAAGCCCATAAGTAAAACAAATACTGGTCAGCGACGTACAACCAGTTAATGTGTCCCTGTAGGCAACAAACAAAATCCAGCTCTCTTTCACTTGCTGTACTCAAATAGATTCTCAATAAATAGATTTAAATCTAAAATTTATTGGATTTTAGCACTGTGGATGTCTTCACATGGACTTGTAACTTTTTTTTCCCCACAATAACTGATTTCTGAATGCACGGCTGGCAAAACCAGAGACGTGGTTGACTGCAAGCTTTGCTGCATAAATTACCTCTCACAATGGTTTTGTTCACTTCAACATGTTCTGGCATGTTCTTGTCTAAAGTGTCCTGTTTTCATTGCAGCTACAACTGTTTCTACACAAATGCTATGCCAAATGGAAAATCAATCTAATAGAACCTTGCAAAAATTAATCTAGGTTAAGATTTGCTTTAGCTATCCAGACCTTTTTGTGTTTTGATTTTCATTGTGGGTACTAATTATGTTGAAAATGCAAAGCTGAAAGTGAAACCCTTGTTTTTCAAACTGGAATTTATGTATAATTAAAAATTGTACGGTACTTGTTGAATTTCTTTATACATGTGGAGACTTGGGAATGAATGTTGTCTTCAGATGAAGCAAGTTAGAGTGCAAGGCATAATTGACTGGAGTATAATTCTGTCCCCATTTTAAAGCTATTCATTACTCTTCAAAGTAGCTGCAAACATGATAACGTTAACGTAGCATTATTGAAATTAGTGATTTCTCAACAGTAGAATCAAAGAAAATTCACAACAAAAAGGCAATTTTCACGCTGGTTAAAAGAGCTGTCTGGCTTAATTTGACCTTGCAGTACTTCATGCCCCTGTTAGTCACAGCTGTCAAGTGCACAGCCACTAGGCTGAGAATTTCTGCATCTACCAACCTTTCAGGCCAGGGTGTTCTGGAGCCTCGCTGTCCTCTGGGTGAAATGTTATTTCTTCAACCCCCTGCCATTTACTTTAAATCTCTGCCCCCTACTTGGCCCCACAAGTTGTTCCTGTCTATTATATCCAGGCCCCTAAAGTCAGGAGACCTGGGGAAACTGAGGACTGCACATGCTGGAATCTAGATGAAAAACACGATGATGCTGGAGGAACTCAGCAGGTCAGGCGGGGAAAAGCAGGTGGTCAATGCTTTGAGTCAGGAGTCTTCTTCAGGACTGAAGATAGGAAAGGGAGAAGCCCATATGGCCTCTTCTATATATTGTTACATATGTCCACCACTGGTGCAGAATTATTGAATCCAATGATTTACACAATTGTGACTAAAAATGGAGGGGGAAGAAATTGTATGCAGAGGCAAGGTTTTTAAGATACAATAGATAATATTCATTCCTTCACATTCAATAAAATCACTAAAATTCCAATGAAGGCAGTATAATGTGACATATTGTGTTACTTATCACTGTCCAAAAGCAAATAAATATCCTTCTGCCTTGAGTAGGAATTTGAAGATAAGAGAAGTGATGGTGTCTGACAGGATGTGGTTAGTGGTGTCCATCAGGCATTAGACTCAGCATTTCAGCCTAATTATAAACGACTTGGTGAAGAACATGGAACAGTACAGCACAATGACAGGCTCTTTGGTCCATGATGTCTGTGCCGACCATGATGCTAATTTGCACTGCACATCTGCCTGCACATTGTCCATATCTCTCTCTCCCCTGCCTGTTCATGTGCCTGTCCACCACCTCCCCCAGCAGTGTGTTCAAGGCACCTATTGCTTCTCTGCTTTTTTTTAAAAAAAACTTGCCAAGTAGATCCCTCTCATCTCAGCACCTCAACTTGCACTCACCAAAGAGCTCACCATCTTGTACCCACCTCCATGGGCAATCTCCAACCATGTCAGTAACCATCCTTTTGTGTGAAACAACTGTTGGCACATGGACGAAGGAAGACACTAATATAACCAATGCGCCAGACAGAAACAATAAACTAACATTGGCCTATAAATTCTTAGTATCAATTAAGTATATGATTAGAACAATAATATAAAAAAAATTGTACTCTTGGAGCTAATTGTAATCTCTTAAATCATTCTGCTATCCTAATGTTTGTAATACACTAATATTAAATAGCATAATATTCTGTTGCAACTATAATCTACATTTAAGTTGATAAGCATTTGTCATTAGTCAGATGGCTAAAAATGAACTAATATTTATTATTACACAACTAGAATGCAAGGTGTCAGAAAATATGAATTACCAACATCCTGATAAGTAAAACATAACTGGGACAGAGAAGCAGCCTTGCAGGGGTTATGGACTGGTGATAGGATTTTAATTCTTTCCTGCTGGCACAATCTCCCGCTGAGATCACAGAACCATTCCTAGTATGATGACCTGCTTAGTGCCAGAGGGTCAAAGGTTTAGTTATTTTTCAATCTAGTTCGTGTGTCAGATTAATTCATAAATGCACACATTGCAGTTACTTTGATTTTTCTCAGCCTTCAGATAGATAATGTACTTTCACAGGTGTTTTGTATTACGTAGGCCTTTAATCATTGAGAAACAATGGAAACCTAACATTTTATTGCCTGGTGACGTTGAAGGGAAGAATCTGGTTCATCACAGAATCATCTTAATCCCTTAACTTTGGGTGTGTTTGTATTTGTTAGAAATGTTATAGCACAAGTTTTGTATGGAACAAAAGGTGCTTTCTTGTGCTAAGGCACATCAAATAATCATTACTTTTAACTAATATTTTTACTGTTTTATTTAATGTGTGTGTGTGTAAATATATACATTTTGCAGTTTTATGACTTTTCAACATTTATTATAAATAGATGAGCAGAGATAGTTTGAGCTGCCTGGTAAATTGCATCATCGCTATTTTTAAAACGTGATAAATTATATGTTTATTAACTCCTGAATAATGATTAACCAATGTTGCATTTCCTATGTTTTAAATAAACATATTATGCTTTATCTTCACAGTGAAAACTTAATTAAACCATTTCTCACGCTCAAGTGTTTTAAAGAATGGCAGAAGAATGTGTGCAATAAATTCTTATTAAAAAATATCCTAATCCTAGTGAGGAAGCACAAAATAAGCCATTATCTGCTCGGACAACAGGATCTCTGACCTTCCTGGTGCATTCCTACCATAATTCTAGGAGGGCGGTACCAGACACATCAGACCATGGACTGTGCATGAAGATACTTTTGTTTAAAATGGAATCTCTGTAAACTTAGCAATATAATAAGCCAAGTGGACCAAGCAGTATTTTCCTGATTGTCAGCTTCAAGTAATACATTGGCAGCTAGTAGGCCAAGTAAATCCCAAACATGTCTGTCTGCCCAATGGCAGATGTAGAGTTGTCTGACAGTCCAGACCTAGATTATTGTCTGGAATTCAGGAGAAATAGGCAATTTTGCAGTGGGTGGTCAATGAATGATCTTGGGTGAACTTCCTCTTCCCTGTTCAAACACTATATTTTGCAGCACAAGTTCTTGAAAGTGGAAACTAGGAGACTGGTGGACAGGCTGGCAACTTTACATTTCCTTAAGCAAATTTATATTTCCTTAACCAATCAGATAGAAGGATTGTGAAATTGACAGCATAATGACTGAGGACGAAGTGCATGTAGGAAGATAGACTGCAACAACAACAGCAGGTAGAAAAAGGAAAATAAAGAGTGGGAAAGAAAGCAGTTTGAGAGAAAGTGAATTGGTGACTAAATTTTACACTTTCATCATCATCATTAACAATTAAAAGCTAAAGGATTGGGACTCCACACATAGAATGATAGTTAACTGGAGTAATTTTTACTTGCTTACAGCAGAGAAAAAGGCTATTCAATCCATCAGGTCGATGTTGGCTCCCAGCAGAGCAAGCCCATCAGTCTCATTCTCCTTTTTCCTGCACTTATTTCTTCTCATATGTGCATCCATTACTCTTTTGTCTTTTTTCCTAATTAGCAATACCAAGGGTGATTTACAGTAGTTGTGTAACCTGCCAGAATATCTTTTGGATGTGAGAGGAAACCAGAGCACCCAACAGAAACTTGCATGGTCATGAGGTGAATGTATAATCTTCACGTAGATGGTACTTGAGAGTGGGGATTGAACATTGAGGGAGCAGCACTAACAGCCGTGCCTTCCCTCTCTGTCATTGTACTGATAGGCAGGTACTGAGGCTAAAATAAACAATGCTTAATTTTCTGTGACAAATTTAGTTTGTATCTAAGATGAGATACCACACATATGCATTAAATTGAGGAATACACTTTGATGAAACTGGCATAAAATATCATTTTCTTGAGCTTACCAGTTGGCATATTTTGGACAACAGGATATTTTTTCTCTATTTAAGCATTGCAACCTTCCTTGTTTGAGGTTACTATTATTACCATTCAGTAATTCTGCATGCCATGAGCCTCACCATTATCTGATGCACATTAGGGGCCATGATTTTTTTGTTTGTCCATTCTTGTCACTTTTATGCAGCATCACCTGTGCTAGAGCCATTTCATTCAAGCAAGGTTCCCTATTCCCTCAGCAAGCCAGCAATTGAGATATGCAATTGACCCAAGGCTCTGCAAACTTTAGCAATGCCTGTGCCAGAGGTTCCAGCTGGATTAATCCCAGCCCTTGCACTCAATGGCACCCCTGTTCTTGGAACTATGGTAATGATAACTTTGGTCTGGAATGTACAATGTACGATTTTTAATTTGACTCTGTGATTAAATAAACACTTTCACTGATGTCGAGCCGAAGTCAAAATTAACCCCATGTCTTTAAATACTGCATTCTGACAAAATTGTGTATATTTAAGTAGACTACAGGATTTATCCAATACAATAGCATAATACCTATGGTACTATTGTGGTAATTGGTTGATTGGCTATTGTGTATTGGTCTATTATTGTCACTTGTACCGAGGTACAATGAA
>JARFYF010000063.1:104325867-104335873 GCA_030265395.1 Rhina ancylostomus
TCTCCAATCCAGGCAGCATCCTGGTAAATCTCCTCTGCACCCTCTCTAAAGCTTCCACATCCTTCCTATAAAGAGGCGACCAGAACACCATACTCCAAGTGTGGTCTAACCAGAGCTGTATAGAGCTACAACATTACCTCGCAGCTCTTGAACTCAATACCCTGACATACCAGCAATCCTCAGTGGCATTTGATTTTCGAGGAGCCCAGTAGCATAGAATTCCTCAACTATGTTTCTGTTATGGCTATAATGTCCCAGGCCCATGTACCAATAAGAGTTCATCTGCCTTTCCTGTTAGGCTTCTTGTACTAGTGTGAATGCAGGTTAGTCCATCAGACCTTCCTCGCTCCCTGTCCTATCTACTGAACTTGTTCACTTTGACGTTTATATTTTCCTCAACTTGCCCATCTTCCACACTGTTTTGGGTTCCACCCCCCGCCACATTAGTTTAAACCCTCTCGAGAAGCACTAGCAAATCTCCCTGCTAGGATCTTGGTCCCTCTAGTTCAGGTGCAACCCGTCCCTCTTATACAAGGATCCAGAAGAGATTCTAGGTCCAAGAACCTGAACCCTTCACTCTTGTACCCGCTCCTCAGTCACTCACTCATCTGCCCTATCCTCCTATTCCTAATCTCACCATCACTTGGCATTGGGAGTAATCCAGAGATTATAGCCTTTGAGGTCTTGTTTACTAACTAACCTTCTGTCTAACTCCCTATATTCACTTTGCAGGACCTCAACTATGGTGTTGGTACCAATGTGTACAATGACCTCTGGCTGCTTGTTCTCCCCCTCCCCCTTGAGAATATTCTGCAACTGCTCAGAGACATCCTTGATCCTGGCACATGGGAGGCAACGCATCACCCTGGAGTATTGCTCATGGTCACTGAATCTCCTATCTGTCCCCCTAACTGTCTTGTCTCCTAAGGTGTGACCACCTCACTAAAGCTCCTGTCTATGATGCTCTTAGCATCTCGGATGCTCCTGATTGAGTCCTGGATAGTAGTAGAATCTGGCAGGTGCTCCTAAGTCTTAGCCTGAAGTCAAAACTTTAAAAGGTGACTGAGGGGGAGCTGGAGGGAAACACTTTTTATGGGGGCAGGAGCCTAATTCTGTGCTCCTGAGCTACTTGAAAATCAATGTCACTGAGAATTGCTGGTTAGGCAAGACTACTTCCAGAACAGTGGTTTATAGTTGCAATAAGTTTAGCTTGGCAAGAAAGATGAAGTTTCTTCCAACAATAATTAAGCAAACATGTTTACAACATCAATTAATATTCAGAAGCATTGGTATAGAATAATTATTAGTTTCCCATATGAAAACTTGCTTGTATTGGAAGGTGGAAATCTTTCCCAAATAAAAAATGTGCGTTCCTTAACGCAATAGGCAAGAATTGACAAAAAGCTGGCTGTAAAGAATTCTGGGCTGGCTGCTATGGGCAAGGTCAGATGCACGTGCCTCTTGCAGTGCACCTTGCCTCAGATTCAGCTTTGAGATATTCCAGTAATTTGCTGAGTTAAGCGCCCTTATATACTTAGTATCCAGCCCTTCAGCTTTATTCCAACCATAACTACTATGCCTGAAGCAATCCCATTCATTTGAAGGGGGTCACCCACCTTTACATTTTGCCAACTGTGGCTAAACTGCAGTAGTACCAATGGACCATTAGGACCCAAGCCCACGTCCATGATTAACTCAATGAATTAGCCACAAGTTGTATCCTCTGTACTCTGACAAAGTGAATTATCTACAGTAGGAGAATCTGATATAAAGTCTATTTAATATAAAGTCCATTTCCACTCTGAGTTTTGCTTGTGGCCCCATGTCCTGCTACAATGAGACACAAGAAAATCTTGAGGAATAACACCTCAGCTTCTGTATGGGCATATTGCAGCCATACAGCCCTATATTGAAATCTCCAACTTTAGGAAAGTTGCTCTTTCTTTGTCTCTATCAAGACTTACAATTTTGGCTGTTTTTTCTTTCTATAGCATATTCTGGTCTGCTGTCATGTCCCTCAGCCTCCCCATTAACCACAACAACATAGACAAAGATCTGATTCTAACTGGTACGTTAACTTATTTGGTCTCACTCTTTGAGATAATCCCCCTTGTTCTACCCATTCCTACCCAACTCCTCTCAGCTTTTGAAAACTTGTTTTCTCTTTTCCAGTTCTGATGAATGGTCTCTTTCCATATGCTACCTGACCTGTTGGTGTTTTTTTAAAACCGGGAAGTTCTGTATTTTATACTTTCTATTGATAAAATATAACATTTATTCTAAGAGGGGTGTAAACCTTCTTTAACACCACTTTTTAAAATAGTAATTATTGTGGTATATTGCAAGACAATTTGAAGCCCTCTTCCTTGTACTTGACATATTCAGTAAACTAAAGATTCATTTTAAAATACCTATGTTCCCGGTTTAAGTTAATATCTTGGTAAATTTTGTAACAGATAATTCTGGAATAAATGGAAAAAAATGATCTTCTGGTTTTCATTACCTGACTCTGGAGTGCCATTATTCTTTGCTGCTGAATAAAAAATATAATCCACAGTGACAGCAGATTTGGAATGACAAGTGGTGACCTCAATTTTATTAGTCCCAGGCAGATAATGGGAGTACACAGAAAGTAGCTTGAATTTGTGCTGAATAGCAGAAGGAGTCCTAGAAAATAATTAATAATTGTGTTACTGATTTTTAATTGACTGTTTCATTCAAGGTTGCTATATTAAGTAATATATTCAATGTTTAGAATACAGGTACGTTATCTTGTTTGAAGTTACTATCATAGTTTAGTTAATAGCCAGATTTGAAGGCAATAAATTTACAGACAAGTTTCAAAACTCATTATTTATGAAGTATCGCCGGTCAAACAAGGGGAAAAAACAATTTGGTCAAATTTTTGTTTACCAAATATACTTTCAGTTGATTCTGCGCATGCATTGATAAAGATTTGCTCAAATATAGTAACAAGCATTATCAACACCAAATGTAGATGACCTGACTTCTATAGTTTATAAAAACAAATATAAAAATGTTGCAGAGTGGTGCAGCATCACAAGCTCTGCTACTGCATGCTTATAAGTCTTGTGAAATGTAACACGTCATTTGGAACCAAAACCATTTGACAAAAAACAAGAACTTAACCGCATAGCTGTTGTTCTGTTAATACGTGAGGAACACAAATCATTTATAATTAACATTATCCTACAAGATAGATTAGCATTTGGAATTTCTTTTAGAACATTAATGCCAACAGTTTGACAGCACCATCTACATGCAAAACATTATATTTCTTAGATTTCCTGCTATAATGCATAAGCATTGCCTAAAACAAACAATCCCAATCATGGCAACCTACAATAAAGAGAAGGGTGAATACACATTAATTTCTAAATAATAAGATATCCAAATGAAGTAATTAAGTATTAAGTAAAAATTGATCATATTTTTGAGGCATCTGAGTACAGATGGACCAAATAATATGCAGAATGCAATAATTTAATTTATGTAATTGGTATACCTCATCCACCTTTTATGCCCTCACCTGCTGTAAAAATCTTTTCCCCTTCCCGATTAGTTTTTCCTAACAAATCCCAACTTTGCTTTATCAAATATATTTTCAGCTCAACTGCTTTAGCCATCAATTATTAACTTTTCTGGATCACAAAACATTATGGATACTTAATTTCCTCTGTCAAAACCAAAGAATAGGTAATCTTTGGTCTCTGCTACCTACTGCCTCTTTGTACCCATCTCACCTGCCCTTCCTTGCTTACTTCCAAACAAAATTTGAGGTGCTCATATGGATGAAACTATTCGTTCATTTCATCCTGTTACTTTCTTGCTAAGCCAAATTCCCCTGCCAAGTTTATCCTCTATGCTGAAAATTCTTCTTTAATTCCTCTCCAAGCACACATAATTCATATCCAGGAAAACATGTAGCTTGCTCCCTTAAAACTAATGATGGCTAGCTTCAAAATTCCTATTCTGATCTTCACATCAGCTTTCTTTGTAAATGGTTACCTCTCCTCCAGTTTTAATAATGAGACTAACTGTTAGCATATTCAGGGCCTGCACATTCCTGGACTTGAAATGCAGCCTGTCCCTCCTTTAAAGAATAATGTATCTTCAAATTTAATTGCAAAAACAATGTCTTCTTCAAAAATGTTTTTCTATATAATCTTAATATATTTATGTCTAGAGTAGGGAACAAAACAAGTTTGGGCTTCAAACCAACATCTGCCTTATCACTGAATCCCCCTGAATTTTTAAACAAAGTGTTAACTCACAGTTGATCCATAGGATGATTCTTCTTATTTGTGGCATCTTTTATCTCTTCTGAATTGTCCAGAGCATCTACAGGATATTCTTTAAATTGAATGGGAATTACAAATGGAATTTAGATTTATACATAGTTTGAAGTGAAAAACAGTAATGTTCTTAAACCGATGTAAGCATTTTTAAACAAACCATTGGGTAGTTTGAAACAGGAATTCCACAATCCATAGAACTATGCATACATAGGCTCTGTGCGTACATTTCATGTGGTTCTTTGACAACAAGAACAAATAGAAATCATACCTGCATCTTTCATTGTTTCATATTGACACTCTGATGAAATTCCAAGACTTGATGGCCAAAGTGGTTTCGACAAAGCTCTCTGGCCCCTGTGACTCTGCTCCTGACCTGACACCTATATGAATGATAGGAAGTTATAAAAAGTACACACCACAAAAATCTGGGCCAATGGGTTAAGTTTCAAAGAGGATTGTAATTGAAAGGATGCACAGATTTTTAATACTGAATTGTCCCAAAATTCTCTGCTTCATAAACATTCTTTTATCTAGAATCTCCTCAAAGTCCACCCATTTAACAAATGTTTGTAATTTCCTTCCTTTGCCAGTCAAATCCCATGAGTTTTCTCGTAAACACATTAAGTGTATGATATAAGTGCAAGTTTGTTATTGACAAATTCCCCTCCCATTTCTGATTTCACCAGGGACTTCTGCTGTTGATTAAAACTGGAGGATGTCCATAGGGAAAGCACATTTAAAATCTGTAGCAGACGCCAGACTGCAGAGTTACTATCTAATTGTCATGGCATCAGAGAAAATACTGGTTAAAATGAGAAAGACAGGATCAACTGTATTTTTGTTTACTAACTTGTTTAAAAAAAAAAGCATTTTGCTGAAGAGTAATCTTATAATCATACAGATAATAATACTTCTAATAGAGAATTTAGGTAGTGTCTTGGAAGAGGCATATCAGTTGGGTAATATTGTAAAAAGCAAATATACATTAGTGGTTCAATGCATTATCAGGCTAAACTAACAAAATATTGGTCTGTACTAGTTCAGAAAGAATAAAACTCCGATTTGCATATGTATATGGAATATTACAATAACAGCAAATCCCCAGAAAGAATACTTGTACTAATCATCCAATCTCAAAATTCCCAGAACCACTAAGCTGAAGAGAACCAAGGGTAATGCCTGGTAAATTCTCCAAACATTATTTGGGAGTAAAACAAAAAATCAGGAGAATATATTAATTCAAACAAATGGGCCTCTTTTATGAAGTTCTCAAAGGCTTTACTGTGTAAAAACATTAGCAAAAATTAATATGCAACAAGCCATGCGACTTCCCTAATAACAAGGGAAAATGGCAGTATCACTGAAGTGCAGCTATAAAAATTGAGAAGACATATCTCTTGCAGATTCGGTTTTCATTTTAACTGACCTATTACCGGCAATTTCATTGGCCATTTAAGTGAATTCTCTTTTGTTAATCTACATGGATAAATAGGATTACAAAGCAAAAGCTATAATTCTTTACTTCCAATCTAATTGGTTGTGGTTATCGGTAACTTGTACTTTCAATTAGTCACTTTAGCATCTGCAGGGCTGCCGCCACGATTGACTGCAATTTCTTATGACAGTAAAAAAAACAAGGCTTTTTCAAAAATTTAGTTGAATATCAGTGATTTGTTTTTGTGATCGTAAGGTCACATTTGCCTCTGGGGAAATCATCTCAAGAGTTACAAGCTGTTATTAATTTGATCGGAATGCAACGTTGTTCTTGTCTTCTACAAAAGATAATCCACTATTAACTGTTTTTAAATAAATATTGTGAAGTATTTTTCTGTAAGTTATTAGCTGTACCTTTCCAATTGGAAGTCCATCGTAAATAAGTTTCCCATTCCTAATAAAGTTGTACAATGGGGAATCAGGGACAGAGTTGAAGTCTCCACACAGAATAATCGGCCAGTGACCTCCTTTCCCATCAGATGCCAGTTTGTTAATTTCAGCCAGGAGTATTGCAAGCTGAGCCAGCTTGATGTCCCCTCGACGTGGATTATACAAGAGATGAGTATTTGCCACACACACACGAGCAGCAGATTGTGAAAGAGCTGGTTGTAATAGTACTACAAGTCCAACATTGTCTCTGTCTAGTATTTGGATCATAGGACGATAAAACTCCACTGGGCTAGCAGAGATGAGTGAAAATTTTGAGCGTTTGAAACAAATAGCACACCCATCTCTCTTATTTCCGGTCCGCATTTTGTATTCGCAATGATAACCTGTAGAATAAACACATTGAAAAGTGTTTTCATTAGAACAGTTGGCATACCTTTTAAAACTTGTTAGAATGTATTTCTGAATCAGAGAATGAAGATTTCTTAAAGCCATATATTTTTGTTTCTTTCACTGACAAATGAGAGGGCTTACTGCAAGATCTGTAGGATGATCCCATTGAAAGGATCATGGAAAACAATCTTAATTTTCTTCAAACAAGCAACATTAAAAAAAATCTGAATGAAGTCCAAGATTTGCCAATAAGCTTAGAATTATGCAAAACAGAAGCCCTGCATTAAGGCCAGGAGAGTACCACCATACAACAACCTCTTACCCAATGATTCCAATATTGGCTTCAGCTGCTTTCCATAGTGGTTGTTCTGTACTTCTTGTAAACACATGATCTAGAAAAGATCAATGAATGCAAGCTGCAGTGACTTCACTCACAACAAGGTGGCAATTAGTTTATCAGAAACATTTATCCCATATAAATTAAAATTGGTACATACAGAAATAATTTTGCTTCATTTTAAAAGAATATTACAATTGCTTCTTTGAAGCTACAACAAACCTGTAACAGAGGCAGCTGCTTGAAAAGCAGAACAAATTTTCTACCATTATTTACAATTATTGCTATTTGTACAGCGCTGAAATAATTTTATTAAACACAAAAACAAACTGCATACCCACTGCAGATTTTCTTAAAATTTTATTTATACAGCATGGTAATAGGCCCTTCCAGCTCAACAAGCCCACACCACCCAATTACACCCACGTTAACCTACTAACCTGTACATCTTTGGAAAATGGGAGGAAACCTATGCAGTCACGGGGAGGGTGTACAAACTACTTACAGACAGTGACAGGAATTGAACCCGGGTCGTTGGCACTGTAATAGTGTTATGCTAACCACTACGCTGATGTACGATACTAAATGGTTTTCATCCTTTAAATGCTGTTCAGAATAAAACCCAATTTGGCCATCTGATAAATTCAACCTGTAAATAATTTTTTTCTGCAAAAGGGTAATGTCACTAATGGGCCTCTTCGTAGTGTCATATAAAGCTTAGTATCTGTGCATTTGTTTTGAAGTTAAACTCAAACTCATGATGGACCTGTAGCTGTTTCACCCTATAAAAATACTCCCACACATTAGTGCTAGTAAGTACTTACAGTATGTGTGCATTTGTATATGGGTGGGTAGGTGGATGGTGGGAGAGAGAGACTGATGCACTGAGGTGGGTGAAATAATGTAGTGCACATTGACATCAGTCATTAATTAGACATTAATCCAACTTCCTTGCTCATTACTTTTTTTTCCATACACTATAGGAGAAAGCAAAAATAATGCAGTAAATTCCAGGACCTATATTATTTTTAAAAATTAAAACAGAATGTAATTGTTAAGTGACTGTCCTACAAAACTATAAATCAAAAACTAATAAAAAGATGCCAGTGTAACTACTGAATGACTTTGAACACGAGCTGAGCTGTCTATTGCCAACAGACTGAGCAGCATGCATGGCATCAAGCAATATGCTGATTAGCTACTAATTCAGATTTTTTAAAATACCCCCATGACAGACAAAACATCCTTGCCCATATGCATCTAGCAGAAACAATAGGAGGAATTTTAAATCCTTGAAAGTGAGCAAGTTTGGGTCACGGGAAGTGAAAGTAAAATATTTCAAAACTAAACACAACTGCTTGGATAATAGACATTCAGGGTGGCAGGCAATCAGATAGGTGTAAGGTACAAATTCATCTTTTCAACATTTAAATGAGGCTGCATGCCTCAGATTTCTTCCCCCACCCCACCCCTGCTATCTTACATAGTCAAGCAGTGCCTCAACATAGGTGAGGGCTGCACTGTGGAAAAACCTGATGCCATGGAATCAGGTCTTTCTGGCGTCCTTTTCTTTCCATCCGCCAATGTGGGGGCTCTTGAAACGATGAGGAGGGACACTCTCCTCCAACAGGGCAGTCCTTCAATCGTGTATCTGGACATGTGGAACAAGCATCCTGTTGAGCCATTCTTTGAAAATGCCATGCTTTATCCATGCCCATTCCTGGTTGAAATATTTCTCCACTTGCATGAAACATAACAGTTAAAAGAGGGTTGAAAATGTCCAGCATAAAGCACTCCAGCACACCAATGCCATAAGGCTGCAGTGAACACCAAGTGCAAGAGGCACTGTAGCAAGTTGCCAAAGATTCTTCCACAAAATTCCCCAAACTTGTGACCTCTACCACATAGACAGACAAAGGTAACAGGCACAAGCGAAGACTACCATCTCCAAGTTACACATCATTACTGATTGGGAATTGCATCCTAATTCCTTCATTATTGCTCTGTTAAAATCCAGAAACTCACTATAAATGCAATATAGGAGTAACTTTGCAGCACATTCTTCATTTGTTTAAAAGTAAACTCCTTAGTTTTAATTATATGCAGGATGCAGAATTTTGATGGAGTTTAAAAGGAACGCAAGTATCTTCATGAGTAAAAGGAGCACAGAAGACAAACTTCCAGTTAGTAAATGAGTGCAGGAGACAGAGCTCCACTGAGTTTAAACAATTGAGTTGAACAAAGAGTCATGGAATTTAAAAAGTTCAGAGTAAATAAAACAGTAAGCAATTTAAAGAGGGACACAAGAGACTGCAGATGCTGGAGTCTGGAGCAACAAGTTGCTGGAGGAACTCAGGTCAGGCAGCATCTGTGGAGTGAAATGGACAGTTGGTCCAGATGAAGGGTCTCCACCCAAAAAGTTGACTATTTCCCTCCATAGATGCTGACTGGCCTGCTGAGTTCCTCCAGCATTTTGTTTATTGCTCCTGTAAGCAATTTAATAAAAATAGTATTTTAACATATTCTTTATCTGTCAGTTGAGTTAATCTAACAAAGGTAAACCAGGGTACCTCAGACCAGTGGAATGTACATGCTGTGCCATGTGGGAGCTCCAGAACACTTCCCATATCCTGGATAACCACAGGTGCAAGAAATGTTCTCAAATGGAGGAGTTTGCACTCTGGCTTCGGAGCTTGAGCAACAGCTGGCATTACTAAGTTTCATCCAAAAGACTGGATATTTTATGGACAGCAGACTTCAGGAGATGATCACTCCATAGCTTAAGAGAGTGCAGATAGAGGGAGAACAGGAGATTGCAATACAATCAAAAAAAGAGAATATAGGTTGTTCAGGAAGACCTGACCGCACCTTATCCTCTAACCAGTATTCATTTTCAAGTGCCAATGGGGGAGCAGTTTCTTCAAGGGGGTTTATTCAAACCATGGGTGGCTCAAACCATGGCCAGTGAGAAGCATAGCAGTGATGAATGCGTAGCTGAAGGGGCAGCGCACAAAGGAGTGCTTTAGGTTCTTGGGTCAATGGGACCAGTTCTTGGCGGGGGGGGGGGGGGTTGGCA
>JARFYF010000063.1:104445080-104455212 GCA_030265395.1 Rhina ancylostomus
TATTAATGCTTTTAGACCATTAAAGGACATATATATGTCTATTTGGTAGTGTATTGTTTAGATAGGAGAGGACCTTAGAGGTATTCATGATTTTGTATCTGTGGGAAGTCCATGCGCCTTTCCCTTGCTGATAATGAGGACTGTGTATTTCAGTCAGTCTAGAGCTCCCATTCATTTGTGAGATGATGCAATCCCTTCCAGCATTTCTGGAGGAGACCACTATAGCCACTATAAGAACATAACAAACAAGGGCAGTAGTAGGCAGTAGCCCCTCATGTCTACTCTGTTATTCATTCAGAGTTTGGCTGATCTTTTCCCTCAGTTTCACTTTCTCACACTAAAACCTTATCATTTCATTCCTTCAACATCTAAAAATCTGTCAATCTCAGGAAGAACTCTGCTGGATTTCCTAGCTTTTACCTTGGATTTTCTATTCCCTGTGAGCGAAACATGGAGCACTGTCCCTCTCTCCTACTGCCTCCTTCATGACAACCATAATATTTTTGCTGCTTTGGGAAGAATGTTCTTAAAGTCTGATGCCCTTTTCTGATTGTTATGCTGCAGTGTCATTCCACTTATGCTAATTTGGGTGAAATCCTAGCTGGAACTGTGCTGGTCCATTTTACCACATTGTTCTGGAAGCAAATTATCATAGTGCTATTTCTAATGTATTTTTGGCCAATTTTTTTTTTTGCAGATGTTCTTGGTAGAATTTAGCATGGTTTCTAGTGCATGCTTATTCTACCAAAGAAACTTGCAATCCAGATTCAAGGCTACAGTTACTGAGGTGACATATGAAGCAAATTGAATCCTATATGTTGTATTATAAATTACAACACAGTTTTTGCTCATACTTTTACTCAAAAACTGCATTTGTGGAATTGTCTTTTAGTGACAACATCCTTGATTTTCTCTTGGTGGCTGGTCACTGTGCAGCGGGAAAGGAAATGGAGACCTGTAATGCCTTTGTATTTCTGGGAGTCTGACTCTTCCCTTGAAATGAGGGAGTGTTGCCTTGCCTCATACTGCCCCTGTTGGGGCAGTTCTTTACTTTAGGATTCCTGGAAAGTAGAGTCTTGATCAAGTAAACATCACTTATAAGAGGATCTAAAGTCAAAAGATCAAAACCTCTTTCCAATCCAGTGGACGGAGGGTCAAGGCTGAAGATCCCCTACCTGCTTTTTGTGGACAGTCCATTACTAGTTGCCATTATTGCTCTTTCAGGCTTTCCACTCCTTGGCCCTACAAGGGTGTATGGATAAGTGGGGAATATCTGGCTTGTTTGGTTAAACCAAACATGTTTTTATCTGGCAGAGTGTATGGGGGTTGAGAGGGATCAAAACTGGTTGCATAACCTTCAGATGAGCTTTATGGGTGTAGGTGAAAATCCTTATTTTATATCATTTAGTGGGAATTACAACATTAATATAATTTAGTGAATTACCCACATCCTCACATGTAATTAGTCAAATATTGTGTAATAAAATGGAATATTCTGGTCCAGAAATCAATTTTCCAATCAAGCAGTTTAGTTTGGGTTGATTAGATTTTGTAATTTGCTACCCGCTCTTTATTGGTCAATGCTATAGAATATCAATGGATACTTTTTGTTAAATTGATTTACATTTTTGTATGAATTCAGTCTTTCTATTGCTATTTATGGAGTGCCATTGTCAGTCTGATGTCAAATAATGTTTACAAGTCAAGTGACTTTTGTGTTCTACGGATTTCCTTTATTTTCAGCAATGCAATCAGTTTATATTTTTAAGGAATTTGTCAAAGGAATATTTGATTGGATCAGCTTATAAAATACTTATCTTTAAATATATTTCCTTGAATTGCTTAAAATAACAACCTGGAAGTGGGCCACTCAATCCAAATGGCCTTTGTTGGTGAGCAAATGGTTCTAATTTCATTAATGGTTCTTTAGGTATGTACCTTTAAGTAGAGTTGGAGCCAGAGGAATAACTAAGTGCACAAACATATTTCAGTCCCACATATCTGGCCTTAGTTAATAAAGGAAATGTGTAAAAAAAAACTTCATTCACTGTTGCAATGGAAGCTATCTGGATAAACATTGAACATTGTATATGTCCGCTCCTGTGAGTGAAGGGTTTAAGTACAAGAGTTTACACAGAAAATATGTTCAGATGAATGATACCTTTCCATCATTCACATACACAGCACATGGCAAATGATAATAATTGGAAGTCACTAGGTTTACCCTTTTACAGCATATGCTCTAGATTGATTTGTGTGTAATTTATATATATATAGACTTTGTTTTGAAACTACTGTGTGGAGTTATTGGGCAAGAAAATAACACATTTTGAGTATTGGCTTTTTGTGTACATTAGAAATTGGTTTGAAATATTTAATCACAAGAAATTATTGACAATTTTGCCATTTGAGACCACGATTGAAATGCGGCAGTGTGGCTGAAAGCCTCACTCCAATGACTGACAGATGAAACCATTGTATTTTGCATTAATAAACCTAAATACTGTAGCCAGTATGTGGCGATGTAGCCAAAAAGTATATTGTTTTCACAGATGGTAATTACTTGTGCCATTTGTGACATTAGTTTCAATTTGAAAACTGCCTACCATATAATCCATTGTATAAGTCACTTCACTAATTTGCAGTTGCTGAAAGTGTATAATTTTTTCAAGCTGTTGTGGGATATCGGTCAATAAATTTAATATCTTTGGTATTTCTAGGTGAAGCAAGCCCAAGTCGCCGAGAAGCGGTGAAAAAGAAGACTGCAGAGTATCTAATGCGTGCAGAACAGATCTCTGCCCAATGTCTCGGGACATCCATGGGCAGTGGTCCTGTTCAATCATGGGTATGTCCACCCTTTTGTTGTGTTTCGCTTTTGCTTCAAGTTCAAGTTTATTGTTATGGGCATATATACCTAGGGTATAAATGCCATGAAAATTAGCATTATGCAGAAGCAGCAGCATAGTACATTACAAACATGACAAACATACATTACATGAACTTAAATTAGCATGTTATACATACCGTATCTTACACGACACAGTAAACAAAAATAACATAATGACATTAGCGTAAGTTGAGGGAAATGCAGTCTGAGGTAGAACTAGGGCTTTTCAGGTCAGTTCAAGAATCTAATGGCAGTGGGGGGGCAAAGATGTTGTTGAACCTTGAGGTGTGGGTCTTAAGGCTCCTGTACCTCCTGCCTGAAGGCAGCAATTATAAGTGGTTTCACTACAGAATGCATGGATAAAATGCATTCTTAAAATGTGTAAAAGATCTGTTTTACTGCAATATATGCAAATTTTGTCCACCAGAATGTTCCCAGTGTTCATTGCTTTTACAAAACATGCAGACTACAGTTTATGATGATTAAATGGACCAGACGTGTTAACTCTTCAGACAAATATTTAAGTGAAATTTAGTGTTTTTAGTCGGGTTCTTGGTACCATTTACCAGCCTGCTCCCTCCTATGTTCCTTGGCTGACCATTGGGCTGGTGAACTGCTCCTGGACCTTTCCCGGTGCTGATCCCTCTCTTGCTGCTGGGAAGTTGTTGGGGTAGTTTGTCCACTTGGAGAAAGCTCCATTTGTAGGGTTTGTCCTTTTTATAATTAGAAAAGTTGTGCTGCCTATTTCTAATTATTATTGAGCACTTTTAAAATCTTTAAAAGAGTAGCAGAATGCACTGGACTTGAATTATAAGGAGAGACTGGATAGGCTAGGACTGTTTTTCCTGGAGGCAGAGGGCTGACTTTATAGAGGTTTATAAACTCATGAGGAGTATAGATAGGGTAGATAGTCACACTCTTTTTCCCAGAGTAGAGGAGTCTAAAACTGGAGTGCATAGGTTTAAGGTGAGAGGGAAAAGATTTAAAAGGGGATCTGAGGGGTAAGTTTTTCATACAGAGAGTGGTGGTTAATGGAATGAGTTGCCAGAGGAAGTGTTAGAGGCAGGTACAATTACAGCATTTAATTGATATTTGAATAGGTACATGGATAGGAAAAGTTTCAAGGCATAGGGGTCAAGTGCAGGCAAGTGGGACTAGCTCAGGTGCTGTATTACTCTTATGACTCTATGGAGGTTGCGATGGAACAAACTACTGTATCATGAAAGATGAGATATTTTATAAAGTTGCAAAAAAAACCAAAATTGATGGTAGCATGGAGATTAAGTCATTGGGCTAGTACTGTTTGTGTGCTGCCCATTTGTAGAAGATGTTTAGTAGTGTAGGCAGCAGAAGGAGACTTCCCAAAAAAATTGGCCAGTGAAATATTCCTGCCAGAAGTAGGCAGGATAGCTGGACCTTGATCATTAGTTGCACTGAAAAAGGCCTCCCTAGTCACTGGGTTCCAAGTGAGAACGGGATGTCCAGCAGTTAGCAATTATTCCCCATTAGATGAGTAGATATACTCCACTTCTGCTTATTGCTGATTCCCTTTCTCCCCTACCTAACTCCCAGCTGTCCCTACCCACCCCACCAAAAACACAACACAGCTTCTTCCTTACAAAACGGTTTACATTTACATTTTGAACTTTCCCTTCAGGCAGCCACCCCACCACCAGTGGTCAGGGAAGTGGTTTTCATTGTGCCCAATTGTGGTCACTTCACTTTAGAATGGACATGAGGGCCCAATAGGGCATGCAGAAGAGATTTACTGGAATGGATCTAAGCTGAGGGATCTTAGCTATGTAGTTAGAATGGATAAACTAAATAACTTGGGCAAAAGATACAGGGGAACATGAGGTAAGTACTTCTCTCAGGAACTCCCTGCCTATTGGGAGAAAAGGCTTTCATAAGGGAATTACATAAATAATAGTGGGGAAATTGGGTTTTTGGGAAAGAGCTGACCAATGAAATTTACAGATTTGCTCTACCAGTAGCAGACACAGACTTATTGGGCTGAGTAGCCTCCTCCTTTGTTGTATCACTTCTATAATTACCAGCTCCACTGTTGTTAGGGTAGGAATTTGCTGGAATGTCTATAGCTCCTTTGGTGTTCTAATCTTCTATAGCTCCTCCTAGTAGTTACTTTTACATGTGGTACTTGTTTTATATTTAGGTTGCAAACATTTTGTTGACTGGTGATAACTGTTCTTTTGTTACACAATACTAAATACACTTGTGACTATTACATTGCTGATATTTGTGAACAGCTGTCACACTCTAAACTTAACAATGACTGTATCCTGACCAATAAATATCTTCTATGGGGGTTCTCCTTGGTGCTTGATGCAGATTTGAAGCGGAAAGAAATTGCCTTTTGATCTTGCCCACAACTGTTGTGTGACAAATTTAGTTTTCTGTAACTTGGCATTTGCTCCAGTAGGCCATCTTCCTTTAAGTGTTACTGTGATTGATGTGTTATCTTTGATATCTTCCATTAGCCTCCAGGACCGCTAAGTTCAAGGCCTGCTTGGAACCTGAGGAGTCCTGCAGAGGAGCTGAAGGCCTTCAGAGTCCTTGGGGTGATTGACAAGGTAATTCTTCAGTATCACTTCAAGGGTTCAACCATAAATCAACCACCAGCTGAGATTGGAGCTTTGAAGCTATTAGTTTTGACAGGAAACAAAAGAAAAATGACTTGGTTTGTTGTTTTTTTCACACAGGGAGAAAGGCGGTTGTAAGATTATATAGGTATATTACATATTATGAGAGGAGATTTAACCACTGGTCTTTTAAAATATTAACATTAGTCTTCTGTAGTTAAGTGTAAACTGAAATTAAACTAAAATCTTGAATTCACTTCTGGGCATTATTCTTCCTGTTTAAGCAACTTTTTGTTTCATTTGCTGCTAAGTAGCTTTTGCATTGAACATTGTGTGGGTCAGAGTCTATGATCTCAGAGGTGAAAGAATATAGCACCATATAACACCACAATATTATATGACTAGGTTTATTTTTTCTGAATTATTACTATGTTCTCTTTTTCTCTCATATCTATGCATGAGTGAGAGATAGTGTTTATCTTAATCCCTGCATTCATGTTTGCAAAGAGAATTGATACCAAGGCAGAAACTAATATTATACAGAGAGAATTAATGAGAACCTTTTGACATCTCAATCACTTCTTCAAAGGAGATTTTATTTAGTGACCTTGTATTAAACAGATATGGTTGAGCCAAGGAGTATTAATTTTCTTAAGCAATTTCACAAATTATATTCTTTGTGAAGACTAAACATAATACTGATGGGTTATTGTAACTATCACAGTGAATCATTTTTAGCAGCTTTCTTTTGCAGACTACACTGGGAGAGTGAGAGTAAATTACAAGGCAAAACCCTGATTAAATTACCAGTTGAAGGTAGATTTGGGTCTCCCCGTGCCTCCTTTCCAATTTTCTTATTTGTAATTGGGGCTTAATGTAAAATATTGGTATTTTCTTTGAATCAGCTTATGTACATCACTGTTAATTTTGTTTTTTCTTAATCCAGCAAGGGAAAGCAACGGCTTTTAGAATCTTTAGTGCCTCTAAAGGGCTGATGTAGGCCAGTTCTATGCATAGTCTTCCAGCAGCAGAACTCCATTATGCTTGAGCCCATGGTGTTCTTGCTGGAAATGGCCCTGTATACTCACCAAACCACACTGAGGACTCACAGTGTTTCAGAAATTAAGCATAAAGGACCTGGTTGGGTTTAGTGATCAGATTCAAAATTAAATATCTTCAAGCACCCCACAGAAACACAATACAGCTTGAAAAGAATTAATTTGTTTTTTGGAACAATTTTAATGCAGTTTGACCAGACTCAATGATAACGGGATAATTATTAAATCTGAATATTTCCATCAATGTAATGCAATTTAGTGTAATAAGAACTAGAATAACAGACATTTTAGATATGCAAACTCTGAGTACAAGTAGATACAATAAAATTGCAAAAATTTCCAATACTGAGGAAACCCTGGTTAATGATCTGGAGAGTATATTTATAGCTTAATAAAACCTTGTCATGTTAATTCAGTTGTGACAAAAGCATAATGATCAGTGCAGAATTTTACTTGTATTGTTGAATATTGAGATGGTAATTTGGTTGTCATATGGTGAAACTTGAGAGTGATTGTGCTAATCTTTGTACAGGACCTTGGGTGGGGGGGTAGGGAAGGGAAATGCATCATTCCAAAACCACTCTAATTTTAAGATTATGTCCTTTTTCTAGATTTCACTCCTGTCTGCCACCATAAGATACAACTCATTGCATTGAACCTATCCCATGGAATTATCTTTTTACACACCCCAGTAAGATCACCTTAAATATGAGAAAATAAAAACCAGGTTTCTGTGAAATCTATGCTCATAATTCAAGCTCTGGTATCATTTTGGTGTATCAGCTAGTCCAAATGGTAGATGACCAAGGCTTTGTACAACTTAAAGATTGCTTCCTTCTGTTTGTAATCCAGTATCCTTGAGATGAAGATCAATATTTCTTCTTTTGACTGTTTAGGCACTACAGGTGCAGGATATATACATGGACATCCAAATTTATTTTGTTCGTCCAAAGCTCCTAATCCCTCACTTGAGGAAAAAATCTGATTTCTTTAGATTGGATTGAAAATTGTTAACCATACTCTTCTCACTGAATGCTAACTATCCATATATTGTTCACTCACTTTATTTACATCCGTGTGTAACTTTTTGTCTATTCCCACTGCTATTTCAATACACCTTACTCTGGTCCCTAAATTAAATTCTTTGTGCAAGCATTTATATTCTAGTCTATATTCCTTTATCCAAGTCATTGAAACAATAATGAAAAGGAAAAGTCCAGATGCATATCCTGGGGGGCCATGATTTATCACCTGACCTAATTTGAGAATTTGTCATTGCCCATGCCACAAGATTACCTTTAATCCTATGAATTTTCATTTCTGATAATCTTTTGGACCAATTCCCATCCTAGTGAGCTCCAATCAGATGTGCCCTTTATTAATTGATGTTGACTGCTCTAGATGAGCTTAAAGTCATTCAAACATTTGGTCATTCTGGCCTTGAAGGTGTAGTGCTTGTTTGATATATTCTATCATATTAGTTAAACCCTCTATATTCTACTCCCATCAAGTCTATAACAGGCAGGAGGATGTAAGTTGAGGGCTGGTGGTTCAGATGCAGTGAAACAAAATATAATCCAAACTCCTTGCCATTTTCACAGCAGCAGGTTGTGTTCTGCACACAGATTCCATTTTGGAGAAGAAGGATGCTTTGTTAACAGTTTGAAACCAGGCTCCATTAATGGAATAATTGATGCTTGATTTTAATTATTTTTCTTAAAAATTTGCAGCAAACTGAAGCTGGAAGTTGATGTCTACAGGAGGTAATTAAATTCAGCAGGACAGTAGAATGATGGATACATTACTGAGCTAGTAACCTGGAGGCCTAGGCTAAATATCTGGAGTTCAAATCCCACTGTGCTAACATGGGTATTAAATTCAGTTAATTAAAAAAGCTATTATCATTAATAGTGCCCATGAAACTTCTTGACAGTTATAAAGTTCCATTTAGTGTTCATTAATATATTTCAGGGAAGAAGATCTGCTCTCTTTGCCCTATCCTACTCCAAGCCTACAACATTGACTTTTATTTGGTTCACCTCCCCCCATAACATGGGATGAGGAAGACTTTGTACCACATTTATAAAAAAAGCATTCGAGGTGAGAAATGGAATCTGTTATGCAAATGCAGACTTGTGGCTCAAATCACACCAGGCATCATATTGGCGAGTATGTTATAACACACATACTGAACATCCCTTCGACATATGTAAAGGAGGCAGGCCATGAAAGCAATTGTTGCTGATTTCACTCCAGTGCTTGGAGCTCAAGCACTCCAGCTGTATTCAGCAGTAGGATAAGAATATAAGAAATAGGAGTAGGTGTAGGCCATGTGGTGCCCAAGCCTGCTGTATCATTGAAGATCATGGCCAATCTGATCTGTTGCCTCAATTCTTCCTTTCTGCTCACTCCCTAATACCCTTGCTTCCCCTGTAATTTTACCTGCCCCTTGAATTTACTTCTCATTCATCACATTCTTTGGAGAGGTGATTGAAGATTTGTAAGTCTCAAAGAAAAATATTCTCCTCGTCTTAGTCCTGTACCTAACCTTTATCCTGACCCTATGCCCAATGGTTTTTGGCTTTTTTAGTGTTGAAGAATCCTTGCAGTGTCAAGCCTCTCACCATCTTGTGTTTCAGTGAGATTGCAATTTGCATTTTTACATCGAAAAGTGTTCTTTAACATTGGCTGGATGCTCCAGTGATGGGGCAGGAGGGTGGGTGTGCAGTTTGTGAGATGGTACACTCTTCTGCTTATGCAGATTTTCTGTGTGCTCCCAATGTATTACTACTTTGAACATTTATCACTGAATCTGTAGCTTTATCCATTAAAATGTCATCCCAATTTATTATGATAAATTCATTTTCATGCTTTCCAAATTTGCTCTAAATTAATTAGAAATCTCAATTTGAGTTTTTCTTGTTTATCTCTCACTCCTAATAACTTTTTATCTAAATTAACCATATTATGTCCACTGTTTTTCTCCTTACTAACTAAGACTATTGCTTGTCTGGTTTGTTATTCATCACATTTAAGTTTATTCCCTAATTGTTTATTCCCTAGTTTTTACTGAATGCTTCTCTGGTCAGTTTTTGAAGTATATCAGTGCGGCTTGGAGATGTATTGGCAACAACTCCCCCGAGGGTATCGCACACTTTGATTTCTTTAATTCTGTCTACTACTTTTGTTTTTCCTGATTATTGTTAGAATTCATGTGGCTTTTCCACATTTCTTTGTCCTTTGACCTTTTCAATAGCTTTGACTATTTAGTTCCTTAAAATATACTGTAAACTATAAAGGGTTATGCCAGTTTTTAAAATTTTATCAGAATCAAATGTGACATGACCACATTTTAATTTGGAATATTTTAAGTTATGAATGTTCTGTAAGTTTTGCGATTTTTCTCTCAGTCTTTATTGTCATTTATGTTTGATGTCATCTATGATATAGTAAACTGGCATTGGTAAGTTTTTCACTACAGTATTTTAGTTTCTCCTATAGTTAATTATGCCTCTTCTCCACTGAACACCAATGCATTGAAAATGCCTGACAGGGTTTTGGATAAGAGCAGATGGTAGACCCTTGGG
>JARFYF010000063.1:104522598-104534575 GCA_030265395.1 Rhina ancylostomus
AGGACACAGTGGAAGAGAAACTTTGTCGTCGGTGGCATGCAGGAGTACCAGCTGCTGGCTGCTCTTACTTCTGATGTCTCAGAGTGGACTTAAATGTGCAGTGGTGAATACAATTGGTTGTCATGTTTGGAGAAAGTAATGAAAAGCACTTGGATATATCCTCCAAGGTTGCTAAACAACCTTCTGATTTGAAACCACATTTTAACTTGATTTTGCTGTTACCATTGGCATGAGATTTTTGCACTACATTTCTGTGAGAGATTGTGTAATTGTGTTCCAATCATTACAGCACCTTAAGACAGGAATCAAAATCACATGAGCACCCCTTCTATTTCTAGATTTCTTGTCAACCTATCATCATGTGCTTTGAAACTGGTGCAGGAATTGCTACAGCACAATGATTTTCCAGTCACAAACCAATGAGTTCTCGAGGTGGGCATTTTGCAAGTGAAGAACTCACCTGTTTGACATTCATGGGGAAGGTGGTAGAAACCCACATGTGGTGTTTCACCCAACAACATCCAAATTGCTTCCCACTAATGGGCTGCTTCAATGTCATGTGGGACATCCTCAGGATTTAAAAGTAATGAGTTTGTTCTTTCCTCTTTCTTTCTCCAATTAACTCACATCTCCTAAATCCACACCAGATGGGAAAATCTGCCCCTGTATGTTATACAACTGCATTTCTGCATCAAACCAGGTTTGCAAAGTGTTCAGAGTGTTAGTGCGATACTTTAGGGGCAATTTTATGAACTGGCATATTGCTCTGTCTGACAGGAGCACGTATCAGCAATTTGGGCCTGTGCCAGCAAAGCAGATTCCTAAAATTTATCCTTTTATAATCTGACTTAGAGCTGACTTCACTGTATTCAGTCCAGATCTGCCTGGCAACAGTGTCAGTACATTTACATTTTTAAACGGTTGGCAATGGAGCTCTGCAGATTCATAGAAACACGCATGTGTAGAGCCCCCCTCAGGACCTGAAAGTTGGAAGCATAGCCAAGCAGTGTCACAAACCTACTAGCTGTAAATGGAGATTGTAGGCACTCATCTGAGGTCTGTATCTACTATATAATTGCAGCTTTTTGGTTTTGTGTCTCCCTTTCTTTGGTTTCTACTCTCTCCCACTTTCCTTTTCCCTCTCCCTATCTTTCTTACACTGTGATATCATTTCTGATTGGTGAGATCCCTGGGGAGGAATCTGTCTTTTGTAGCTAATACTCAATGAGACTGGGACTACCAGCTGCTGGATGTAGTCATGCCATGACATCTGGATTTATTGAGTAAAATGAAAAAAGAGTGCAACCTTCAGTTAATCCTGTGACACCTCCTCACCACAAGTGACAAAGATGAATTTCTTCCCCGAGTCTTATTTGCCCAGTCTGGCCAAATGTTGTGAAATTGATAGAGTGCATCAGAGAAAGACTCTCATGGTTTCTGATCAGTCTGTAGGATGACTGAGCTTCCAAGATGCCCATCACTTTAATTCTCCCACACAGACATCTTTGTCCTCAGCTTCCTACAATGTTCCAATGAATGTCAATGTAAACTTAAGAAACACCATCTCATCCTTTGATTGGACATATAAAAGCCGTTCGGACACAATATTGAGTTCAACAATTTTAGATAATGATTTTACTATTCCCATTTACACCTCTAAATTCATTGAAAATAAAAGTGCTGCATTTGCTTGGAATCTGAAATGTTTGAAACACTCATGAAAATCCATGCAAAGAGAAATGGAGCTAATATTTCACGTTGAAGACTCTTCATTAGAACACACTTTCCTAGTTTACTTGACCTGAAATGAGTTCACCTCACTTATTTTACTTTACCCTACTTGTCCATAGATCCCTCAAAGATGCTGCGCAGGTTGATAGAGTTGTTAAGAAGGCGTATGGTGTGTTGACCTTCATTAGCTGGGGTACTGAGTTCAAGAGCTGCCAGGTAATGTTGCAGCCCTATAAAACGCTGGTGAGGCCACGCTTGGAGTATCGTGTTCAGTTCTGGTTGCCTCATTATGGGAAGGATGTGGAAGCTTTAGAGAAGGTGCAGAGGAGATTTACCAGGATGCTGCCTGGATTGGAGAGCATGTTTTATGAGGATAGGTTGAGCGAGCTGAGGCTTTTCTCTTTGGAGCAAAGGAGGATGAGAGGTGACTTGCTAGAGGTGTACAAGATGATAAAAGGCATAGATGGAATGGGCAGTCAGAAAATGGCTCACACGAGGGGGCACAATTTTAAGGTAATTTGAGGAAGATACAAGGGGGAAGTCAGAGATAAGTTTTTTTTTACACAGAGAGTGGTGGGTGCGTGGAACGCACTGCCAGCAGAGGTGGTGGAGGCAGATACATTAGGGACATTTAAGAGATCCTTAGATAGAAAAATGGAGGGCTATCATTCATGTGTCTATGTGGGAGGGAAGGGTTAAATAGGTCTTGGAGCAGGATAAAATGTCAGCACAACCTCATGGGCTGAAGGGCCTGTATTGGGCTGTAATGTTCTATATTTACCACAAATGCTGCCTGACCTCTGAGTCTTTTGTTTATATTTCTTTACACTCACCTCTTTTTTTTAATTTGTCTTCTTACTACACTTTTTCACCTTCCACCATCATCCCTCTTGCTTATGCTTTAGTAATGTCTGATTTGTTTCCTCACTTTTGGCACCACTTTATTGTATTTCTTTTGCTTATCATCTCAGGCAGGATAATGAGTCCTGTTGTTCCTGTGGATCCATGTATGATTATCTTCTGACTGTGGGCTGGCAAATCTTTTTCTCATTCATCATGTTTGGAGGTCCGCTAGGTCAGAGATGTTCGAATTTATGGTCTTGGGTCAGATCTGGAGCAGAGGTTACAGTGTGCAGGTCAGAAAGTAGCTGGTGCAAATGGGTTAAATTGGGAATGTTAAATTTCCAACTGCACTGCTAAGAAATTTAAGTTATTTTCACCCCAAATAGAGGCAAATGGAACAGGAACAGACCTTGGTTCGATAGAGGGATACAGAGGAAAAGGCAGTCATAACAAAACTAAGCTGTGAACAAGCAGCAGGTCACGAACTGTCTCTTGAGTTCACAGAGTCAACCAGAAATTTAACAGGACAACCACATAAATACTGCAGCTACAAGAGCAGGTCAGTTGCTGGTCATCCTGGGATGTTGACATGTCTCCTGACTCTGTTTGCCTGGATGAGTGCAGTTCCAACAGCACTCAAGGAGATCAACACTGTCCAGTACAAAGCAGTCTATTTGATTAGTGCCCCATCCACCACCCTAAACGCTCCTGGCCTACAATGGCTGCGATGTTGACCATCTACAAAATATATTTCAGCAACTTCCTGAGGCTTCTTTAATTACATCTCTCAAGCCCTTGATCTTTTGCAGCTGGATGGATAAAATGAACATGTGCACTGGAACGCCACTGCTTGCAAGTCAAATAGCATGCTGACTTGAAAATATACTGCTTTTCTTTCATTATTGCTGGGTCTAAATCATAGAATTCCCTACCCAAAATCATTTTTGGAATGCCTTTTTGGGCTGCAGCAGTTCAAGGTGCTCATTGTCATCTTTTTTGTTGTCAGTTAGGGATGAGGAGTAAATGTCTGCAATTTACCTGGCTGTAAAAACCGCATCCTGAACATTAATACAAGGAAATTCCTGCCATTAGTCTGTTGCACAAGTGAATATGTTGAGCCTTAGGACATCAACAACGAGGTCAATAGCTTGGAAAAGCAAGTGTATGATGCCTTCCGCTAGCACAGCTTTGTGACTGTTGATTCTATTGTGCATAACATAGAGGAAAGGTTTGGGGCAATTATCAGATGAAAATATTGAATAAATATAAAATAGGAGATCAAGGGCAGGCAAGGTAAACAAATTCTACTTACTCTATGTATACCTTAGAAGGACTCAACAGTCAAGGACCTGGAAATTGCCCCAGTAAGAGTATTAAGAGCTGCAGAAACAGGACTTCTGTTCCATGGGAGGAGAAGGGCAGGACACATCAGTGTCCTGGCAGTGTGCTCTTTAGCTACTGATATGCAATATGTTACAGTAGTAGCATCTTCACTAGCAAGAATCAACGAAGTTTGGAGCCCCCCCATTCCACGTCACTGAAATGGACATAGATCACTGTGACATTGTTACCGTGTGTCACTATCTTGGAATTTCCAAAGTAACACTGGCATGGGAGCAGCATCACCAGTAAGCTGTGATTTAAGGTGAAGACTTGCTATTATCCTCTCACGATAACTTGTAATAGACAAAAACCTGACCTTTCACATCAATATCAGAAGAATGAAAGTGAAAAATATTTCAAAAGCTTTTGCTTTTCCTTTCTTCCTGGTGTCCTTGTTGATAACAAATAATTTTCTGCTGGAAATCCCTCCATTTGTGTTTCAGGGAGGAAGAAGTGGAGGGCTATTAAAGGTGTGTTTAGTGTGTAAGGCTGGTCTGAGTAAACCCGTTGGCAACCACCCACTTCTGCTGATAAAGTCTGATAGATCATTACCAGACGCAGAGGCCCTACCTCTGAAGATATGAAAGGAAGCTTCTGCTGTATTAAAAACAGAAAATGCTGAAGATACGTAGTAGGTCAGGCAGTATGTGTGGAGAGAAAATCAGAGTTAACAGATTCCAACCATCCATCAGAATTCCAATCAACTGGTCACTAACCAATTGTATAGTGAACCACAGGAGAGAATCTTTACACAGTGAGTGGTGAGAATGTGGAGCTCATTTGTAAAGGAGTGGCTGAGGCAGAAAGCATATATATATATAAATATATAAAAGAGATGCTGATGAGTAAATGAGGGAAAAGGAAATAATGGATATGAGGGGCAGGATGGGTGAGAAAGAGATAACCAGAGTGGGAGAAGGCTGTGGTGGAGTGTAAACTAGATTGCAATGATGCATGAAATCACTGAATCATATAATAGTTATAGACAAGATAAGATGATATCTTTATTAGTCACATGTACATTGAAACACACAGACATCTTTGCATAGAGTGTTCTGGGAGCAGCCCACAAGTGTCACCATGCTTCCAATGCCAACATAGCATGCCCACAACTTCCTAACCCGTATGTCTTTGGAATGGGAGGAAACCAGAGCACCCAAAGGAAACCCTCACAGATACAGGGAGAACGTGCAAACTCCTTACAGACAGCGGCCTGAATTGAACCTGGGTCGCTGGCACTGTAATAGCAATACACTAACCGCTACACTACCGTGCCTGCCATCACTACTGTGTTATAGCTCAGAAGGTGCCCTTTGGCTAGTCAGAGGTGTACTGGCTCTATGTTAGTGGGATGTAGCCAGTTCTACTCCCCAGATCTCTCCTCATAGCCTGCAAATTCTTTACATTCAGATACTTATCCATCTTTATCCTTGCCATTACCATCCTTGGCAGTGCACTTCATACTCAGTCCGCTCACTATGTGAAAAAATATCTTCTTTACATTAGTTTTAGTTCTCTTGCTTATCACTTCACTCTGTCTCCCATGGTTTCTGATCCCTCAACCAATGGGGAGTTTCTCTCGATCTACTCTGCTATTAACCATTGTGGTTTTAAATCCATCTATCTGATTCCCTTCTAATCCTTTGTTTCAAAGAGAACAAAACCAGCTCCCTCAGCATATCCACATAACTAAAGCACCTTAGTAAGCTTCTTCTGCATCCTTTATTGTTTTTCCTGAAGTGTGGAACCTGGAAATGAACATTATATTTTCACTGAGGTTGAACCGATGTCATATAAACATTTAACACAACTTCCCTGTTCTTCTATCATGCCTTTAGGCAGTTTTAACCACTTTGTTCAAAAAACCATGTGTACCTTTTAGAATTATGGACTCCAGTTCATATTGCTTCTTCTCATTCTCCCGACCAAAACAAAACACTCGGGCATGGGTGGATAAGTGAAAGGTAGCATTTTTGCCAGAAATGCCAGGCAATGGTCAGTTTCAATGAGAGAAAATCTAATCATCTACCCTTGACATCCAATGATATTATCATCACTGAGTCCCCCACCATCAACATCATGAAAGTCACATGGAAGACCAGTAATTCCACTGGACCAGCCACATAGATACTGTAGGTCAGAGCCTGGGTATCCAGCAGTGAGTAACTAACCTCATGATATCCCAAAGCCTTTCCATCATCTCCAAGGCATGTGATGGAACACACTCCACTTGCCTGGATGAGCGCTGCTCCAACAGCTCGTAGAAAGCTTGACACCTGCCCACTTGAACCACCCTAAACATTTCATCCCTCCACCATCAGCACACCGTGACTCCAGTATGTAGCATTTACAAAGGCACTGCAATTACTTGCTCGGGTTTCTCTGACAGCATCTCCCAAACCTGCAACTTCTATCACCAAGAAGGACTAGGGCAGGAAGTGCATGCAGGTTCCCCTCCAAGTCACACATCACCCTGATCAGGAAATATATTGTCTGACCATCATTGTTACTTGATCAAAATCCTACCCAAAGGCACGAGACTGAGGAGGCGACACACCTCTGGCAAAATCCAGACCCTGAAAATTGACAAAATGAAAAAAAAAGTCTGGAACTTTCCCTGCCACTGAGGTTAAATCCCTACACCTTTTTATTGAACAAAGGTGTAACATCACAATTTCCCAGTCCTCAAGTACCCATCCTTGAATTTACTGATGTTTGTAAGATCATGACCAGAGCCTCTGCAATTTCTTCCCTTGCTTCTGTCAGACTGACGTAAAGTGTTCATTTAGTACTTGGAAGGGAAGCTACCACAGGTGGTGTTCTCAAACACTCGTTGCCCATGTCCTTCTTGGTGGTAGAGAATGCAGATGTGTTAGGTCCTTTCGACGTAGCTTGGTGAGTAACTGAAATGCATTTGGTTGACGATATACACTGCAGCCACCATATGCTAGAGGTGGAGGGAATGAATGTTTAGGTTAGTTACGGGGTGCAAATCAAGCAGGCTGCTTTGTCCCGGATAGCATCAAGTTTCTTGAGTGTTGTATATGCTCTCTATCGCCATGAGGTACTTCCTTTTATGTCTCTTATTGGTTCCACCTCTCCTGCTAAAATCCTCTCCCTGGTGACATGCCTACAGAATATTTTCAGATTCTCTTTATGTTAGCTTTCAGCTTCTTTTCATACTCTCTCTTTGGCCCTTATTTCCTTTTCTACTTCCCCTCTAAGCTTATGCTAATCATCCTGGTGCTCACTTATGTTAATTACTTGACATCTGACCTATGCTTTTCTAATGTACTTTAGTCTCTAGCTTTTTGGTCATCCTGAGAGCTTTTTTAATCTCTGTACTCTGCACCCTCATGAAAATGTATTGAAATAGCAGCTAAAACATCACCACTTTCATGGCTTCCCATTGTTTAATTACTGTTTTGCCTGCCAAGCTTTGATTCCAGTTTAACCAGGCTAGGTCTGTTCTCATGCCACTGAAATTAGCCATTATCCAATTAACTGTATTACTTTGTAGTGGTCTACATCCTTTTCCATAGTTACTCTATACCTTGTGCTATTACGATCACTATTTTCTTGATGTTCCCCAACTGATATTTGCTCCACTTGGCCTGGCTCTTTTCCCAGAACCACTTCCAGCAATACCACCTCCCTCATTTTCTCCTGAATATGCTTCATAAACTCCTTCCCCTCTTTGGTTCATTGACCTTTATGTTATTTTGTTGAGCATTTTAATGCTGCAGGTTATCATTTTTCAAGGGAGGTCATACTATTTCTGTGGGATACACCTTACTCTGGATGTGTGGAATTCAGCAGTCCTGGGGAAAAGAAAGTTAAGCAGTCACATTTCTAATACCAATGCAGCTCATGAGAAGGCAAGGCATTAGAGAGATCAACAGATATGAATTTTATACTTCAGATCATTTGGATAATTATTTATAGTTGTCATTGTAACTGTGTCCTTGTGCAGCAAGCCAGACCAATGATAAGGTAAGATAGCTTTATTGGTCACATGTACATCGAAAGACACAGTGAAATGCACTTTTTTTGCATAGAGTGTTCTAGGGGCAGCCTGCAAGTGTCACCACGCTTCCAGCACCAACATAGCATGCCCACAACTTCCTAATCTGTACTTTTTTTTGGAATGTAGCAGAAATCCAGAGCACCTGGAGGAAACCCATGCAGACGTGGGGAGAACATACAAACTCCTTACAGACAGCAGCCAGAATTAAACCCGGGTCACTGGCACTGTAAAGTGTTACTCTAACTGCTACGCAAAACTGGGAGGCATATTCAAACCACACTGGAAAGGAAAGTGCCTGTATTTTGGAGCAATTTTTATTCATGTTTTATTTTATTTGGCTTCAAGAATCGAGTTCAAAGTTTTCAGTGGCTGGGGTGAGGCTGAAGGTAGTTGCAACCATTAGTAGTGCAGTAAACAAAGATGAAGGCAACAAAGCAGATCTGTGGTCAAGTAAAGAAATATTACAGCACCTGCCACAGCTTTAAAGGTTGGTAAATGGCATGCCACATGGAATGGCTGGGTGAGGAGTTGCATCACAGGGCACCATCTCGAGGAGAGCATGTAGTTTACTGTTGCATTTCCTGTCATATGTACAAACGTCCCTCAAGTTTGCTCTTCTCTATTGGTAGAATCAACTGAGTATCCCTCCCAACCTCTCGTACCTTTCACCTCTTTTTCCTTCAGAAGCTATTTACCAGGAGGAGAGTTCCAAAAAGTCTCATGACCCTTTGAGAGAAAAATTCCAGATTGTCCCACAGGAGGAGACATTCTCTCCATGTGCATTCTGTTACGACCCTTCAGGACCTTATGTGTTTCAGTCAATTCATTTTTCAATCTTCTAAGCTCCAGCAAATACAAGCTTAGCTGTCCAATCTTTCTTCATAAGACAACCTATTCATTCTAGATATTAGTCATAGAGTCATACAGCACAGGAACAGGCCCTGTGGCCCAACTTGTCCATGCCAATCGTGTAGCCCAGCGAGCTAGTCCCATCTGCCCTCGTTTGGCCCATAGCCCTTTAAACCCCTCCTATCCATGTACTTATCTAGATGGCTTTTAGATGTTGCTAATGTGCCCACCTCAACCACTATTTCTGGCAGCTCATTCCAAATACGCACCACCCTTCTGTTAGCTTGTTGAAACTGCATGATAGCTTTTGCAAATTATGCACCAGGAAACGCAGATCTCTCTGTACCTCAGACCACTATGATTCCTCACCATTTAGATTATATGATTCTTTTTATTTCTATGACCAAAATGGACAATTTCACATTTTCCAATGCTTTCTGGAAGTCTAACTATTGTTCATCCATTAATTCCTGTTTATCCCGAGCACATGTTACTTCTTCAAAGAACTCCAATTGGTAAAACATGAATTTCTTTTCACAAAACTGTGTTGACTTTACCCGATTATCTTGATTTTTTCAAAATGTCCACCTATAAAGTCTTTAACAGCTTCTAACATTTTCTTCATAACAGATATTAAGCCAACTGACCTGTAGTTTCCTATTTTCTGTTTCCTATTTTGAATAAAGGGATTAACTTTGCTCTTTTCCAATCTATTGAAACCTTTCCTGAGTCTACAGAACTTGAGAAAATTAAAACCAACACATCAATTATCTACCTAGCTACTTCTTTTTAGACCCTAGGATGAAGTCCATCAGTACCCTATGACTTGTCAGCCTGAAGCTCCAGTTTGCTCAGGACCACTTCCGTGGTGATTGTGATTTTCCTGATTCATTCCCTCCCTACCAATAACTGATTTGCAGCTTTCTGGGAAGCTGTTTGTATACATGTTAACAATGACCAGTGCAGGATACCCAGTTAACTTAACTGCTGTTTTCTTATTTTCCAATATTGATTCCCTGATTTTCCAGTACTGATGCCACTTTCTACATGTCCAATGTTCACTATGTTAAGTCTTTTAAGTGTCCATAGAAACTTTTGTCACCTGTTTTTACATTTCTGGCTAACTTTGTCTTGTATTCCAATATTTTTCTTCCTGATTAATCTATTAGTCATTCTACGCTGTTTTTTAGATTCAGTCCAATTTACTGACCTGTCACCTGTCATTGAACAATTATGTGTTTTTTCTTTAAGTTTGACACTATCTGTAACCTTTCAGTTAACCACAGATGGTAGGTCCTCCCCATGGAATTTTTCATTCTTGTTGAAATGTAACTATTCTCTGTGGTTAGCTTTCCATCTGAATGACTAATGACCCAATCACTGTAACAAATAAAGTGGAAAGTGAGCAGAAATATGATTGCCTGGAAATTGGATTATTCACTCTATTGTGCTGAGTATACTGCCAATGTCTAATTGGATCGCCTGCTAAAATTTGTCAAATTGGGCAAAAATAGAGTTGATGCCACATTATGGCAGTTTGCACACACCTTCACTCGCTAAAATAGGACTTGTGTGGTTGCCATTGGGAACTGCATGAAAAGCTCTTGGCTGCCGCATCACAGTTGCACTGAGTTCTGGGAAGTATGACAGAGCTTAAACTGCTTTCCCAATAGCAGCCAGAGAACTGGTGCAGAAAAGGCGGCCATGAAGGTGAGGGAAAATGTAGGGCAGAAGGTCAATGCTATTGTCAAAGTCTAGGCACTGCCAGGTTACTGTCTGGCCTGAGTAAGTCCTGTGCGGTGAGTGACCCCACACCACTGCGAGGTACAGGTTGATCAAGGAATGTGTTACACAGCTCAGACATGAGCAATAGGCTGTGAACACCAAAGGGCCCACCAGTGAATTTTCTCTAAAATATTAGGCATGGAAAAATGAGGCTGGCATGTCCTCTGTGGAAGGGATCATTGTCATAGTGCAGACCTTGAGTTGCAACTTCACCTGTGTGATGTGCTCAGTTTTTCTTTGACGGATCGGCTGTTGCCCAACCTCCTCCCCCACCCCCACCGAAAGTCTCCAAGTTATGTCTGTAAGGGAGGACACGTGTGGTGTGTGACGTCTATTGTCACGAGGTACATGACTGATACTGGACAGTCATTCAGCTGTACTATGGTGAATGGCGCACAGTAATCCTGGTCATTTTCCTGACAGGGTCAATTTCACTATGCTGTCTTCAGTGCTATTACACTTAAGTCAATGATTAATGTTTTCCATCCCATGTACTGATTTGTAATGGGATGTTAGATGGAAAGATAGTTAAAAATATGATATTTATTGACACTCTTCAAAGCAGCTCAGCATCACTTCTCATTGCCAGCACATTTAACGTCCTGCAGGAAATTCCATTTTGTACTCTTGACATTAAGTTATAAATTCATGCAGGTTGGTGGACATAATACCTATAGTTACAAGGTAGAGTCTTCCTCTCCTCTGCAATGTTGGATTGATCTGGCAATGCTGTCAACCTTATGCAACAACATGATGGGAATAGCAAACATTTAAGCTGGACTTTAGTATCTATTTCAGAATAACCTTTGGCAGCTGCACTTTGGTGTTCAACCTATTCAGCATTTCAGTGCAATGTATCAGTAGTGAAACATCACATAGTTTTCACGTTCACCGTGGAGATGTTACCTTCCCCTCCCCCCCCAAAGACAATTTATTGTTTAAACTGAAATGTGAACATCCAAAAATGAAGTGATCCATAACATTGCTGAAATATACAATTAGTTATAAAAAATCCATCATGTGCATGGTGAAAAGAAAGGTATTTTCAGCAATCAGAGGAGGTAAACCTGTGAAACAGCCACTGTTGTTGAAGTCTGCCATCCAATCAACAAAGATACAAGAAGTCCAAACTCAAGTATCGTCTGAAAATATACTGAATGGTCATTGCACCATATGCCAACAGCTCTTCATGGGTCTATTGAAGAAAATTTAACCGTGCCCAAGGCCCAATCTTCAAAAGATATCAAGGGTCCAATTAGTGTCATAGAGTTGTACAGCATAAAAACAGGACCTTTGTCCCATTGCATCTATGCCAACCATTGTGCCTATCTATATTAATCCCACCTGCCTGCATTAGTT
>JARFYF010000063.1:104601121-104613588 GCA_030265395.1 Rhina ancylostomus
GCGACACTTGCAGGCTGCCCCCAGAACACTCTATGCAAAAGATGCATTTCACTGTGTGTTTCAATGTACTTGTGACTAATAAAGATATCTTAAATCTTATCTATTTACACTCATGTATTTCAAAAGAAAGAGAAACTTGCATTTATATTGAGCTTTTCACACACCTTGCAGAATATCTCAAAACACCTTACAGCCAATTAGGTGCTTTTGAAGAGCAGTCACTGGTATAATGTAGGAAACACAGAAGCCAATATGCACATAGCAAGCTTCCACTACCAGCAATGTCATAATGTAGACAGGTAGATAGTGTGGTGAAAAAGGCATTCAGCATGCTGGGTTTCATCAGTCAAAATGTTGAGTATAGGAGATGGGACATTATGTTGCAGTGGTATAAGTTGTTGGTGAGGCTGCACTTGGAGTACTGGGTACAGTTTTGGTCACCCTGTTATAGGAAAGACGTGGTTAAACTGGAAAGACTGCAGCAAAGATTTACGAGGATGTTGCCAGGACTAGAGGGCCTGAGTTATAGGAAGAGGTTGTTCAGGCTAGGTCCTGATTCCTTGGAATGTTGGAGAATGAGGGGAGGAATTATAGAAGTATTTAAAATTATGAGAGGCATCAATAAAGTGGATAGTAGTAGTCTTTTCCCTAGGAAAAGGGAGTCCAAACCTAGGACGCCATAGATTTAGGATGAGATGGTAAGGATTTAAAAGGAACCTGAGGGACAACATTTTCACGCAGAGGGTGGTGAGTATATGGAATGAGCTGCCAGAGGAAGTGGTTGAGTCAGGTACAATAGTATCATTTAAGAAGCACTTGGATAGGTACATTGAGAGGTCTGGAGGGATATGGTTGGCATGGATTTGTTGGGCCAAATGGCCTGTATCTGTGTTGTGTTGCTCTGTGACTTTGACTCTAATGGCCCCAAGCTCATTTTAGTAAAATTGTATGAGGAAAAAAATATTGTCAAGAAATCAGGGATAATTCCCCTGGTTATTTCAAGGTCATACTGTAGGATCTTTTATACCTACTTGACAGAGCAGATTGGGTCTTTACTTAACACCCAACTTCAAAGACTGCACCTTCAAGATCACAGAGCTCCCTGTGTACTATGTGGTCGTATCAGCCTAGATTTTTGTGCTCAAGTCTCCGAAATGGGACTTTTCTATGTTTCAAGTAAACAGAAAATAGGTGCAAGAATAGGCCAGTGTTGGCCCTTCTAGCATGATCAAGGTCCTGTTTAATTGTAGCAAGACATCGTTGCTTTTATACTTAAATCCTCTTGCTATGAAGGACAATCAATGTATCTTTTGCCTTCTTAACTGCTTGCCTCACCTGCATGTTTGTTTTCAGTGATCGGTGTATAAAAACACACAAATCTCTTTGATGTTTTACATATTTAAATAATATGTAGCCTTTCCATTTACCCTACTAATGTAAATATCTTTGCATTTGCCCAAAATGTACTCAATCATTTTTTTTTCACACTCTTCCATTGAACTCTTTATCTTCAGACTCAGAAGTGAGAGAGGTACACAGTAGCAGCTGATACTGCACCAGCATTCAAACCACAAGCCAAACAGAAAATCACTGCTCCAAAAACCTTTGCAGCTAATATAGCCTTATAGAAACAGGAATCTCTTTTGTTCGTTCTGGGAATAAATAGCAATTGAACCCAATTCTGTGCTAAACTATTTTGACAGTACTATTATGTAGATTAACTGTAATTCAGATTAATTACATTTAATATTGTGTGAATGAAATTAAATATCACATTGTTCCTCTTCTACAAACTGCATGTATCTGAAACTGTATTTTTAAGAAGTGCTTACATATTTCCCTTAAATAAACAGAAAGTGGATCTCACAACATATTTAATATAATCAAATTTTCTAATCTAAGTTTTAATGAAGAATTACTTTTACAGTTATGTACTCTGGTGAAATCAGGTATTGGTGCTGCATAAAGCAAAGATCTCCACTGGAATATATTTCATTGTATACAACAAATTATCCAGCAGTTGCTCCATTGCCATTTACCATTTCATTAGATCTAGTCAATGAGCTATAAAGCAGTAAGTACAATTTGCTCCACAAACATTAACCCCAGCAGGATACATTCCTTCAAGTATCACTCTGTAAAACTGTAACATTATCTGAAATGTTATTGATCTGAGGAGTTTTTTACTTCTCATGGTGCAGGTGTGTTTCTGTGATTGCATTCTCCATTTCTAGATGGAAACAGATGGAAGTGATAAATGAGACAGATGTTACATTTCTTACAACGTGTAAAAAAAACTATTTAAAGCAGGTCAACGATGCTGTAGTTTGGATAATATCACCTTGGTTGTCTACATAATGGTTTCCCTCTTATCTACAGTGCAGATTTGATCTGTGGATTAGAATCTGAAAAGGAAATTCTTTGCATGCTTATGTAACAAAGTTGTTAGTTGGTTTGTGAAAATTTCCTTTAAGGCATTCCCAGAAAAATCATGCAGCCTATTTTTTTATAATTAATAGTGGGACTACAATAAATTTGGAAATAATATTTGTGCAAATAGTTATGTCAGTGATAAGCAGCAGTAACAGTAGCAGAACAGGAGGATCTTAGAAGAGGGATATTATCACATAGATATAAAGCCCTGATTTTCCAGTCCCAAAGAAACTGGGTCTGTGTGCACCTGTGGCAGCAGCAAAGGAGAATGAGGCAGCCTGGTCCAATGATCTGATTTAAGATTCTCTCATTAATTAATGGAGATGGAAAACGTATGCATGGAGTGAAGCCTGAAGGCTGGTTGGCTGCATAGGAAAACTGGGCTCACCAGCTGCTGTAAGAGGGCTGCTGCACAACCTAGTAAGGAAATAAAAATGAAGGTGTCAGATTTGTGCAGTGTTGGGCATGGGAAAAAAAACCTCACCTACAGAGTTCATGGCTTGGTGGATCTGTTACACATAGTGCAGTGAAGAAGGTTCTTTGGATCACCTCTTCGAATTGAGCATCAAGCTGCCTTGATCTGTCAAATCTGGGTACAAATAAAGGAGCAGTTTAAAGTTATAAGGAAAGTTTTAGCAAGCTTTCATCAGCGGGGCATGTCCCAGTGCGATTGTCCGTTGGCTGCATCAATGGGCAGATTACTCCCTTTTTGCAATACACCTTGGTCTCACAGAAGCTGCACAGCACTGCCAGTGAGGATAGCTAATCCAGGTATAGTGCTATTGAAAAGCCCACCACAAAAGAGTCATGCTTGGAAAATCTCTGAGTGAACTTACAGAAAAAAATCAGAGCCAGGGAGAGAGGTCGTCAGGACTCAACAATGCCATTGCTTCTGTTCTGTCTCTGGTTAATATCTTCACAAATGTCTCCTTAGATGGAATCTGCTCAGAACTAAAATGATATGAATGGCAGCATCTGACCGTGTGTAAAGAAATGGCATTTAGTCTATCTGGACAGGAATATAAAAAGGTCAAAAGATAGAATGAATTTAAAGGTGTGCTCCTTTGGTTACGACCTGTCACATACAATACTTGTTTCAGAACACTACATCTGTTAATCTGAAGGCTCGTATCTTCTAAAGTTGTATAATCTTATTTATCCTGGGATCCATTGCCTTAAGGGCCCAATGTAAAACATTATGTTCTGCCTTTGCTGCAGATTCCTCTCTGAGTTAAAGAAATCAGTGGAAATTTGGGTGCAAACACCTTGCATCTGACAATGCCAAGTTCTAGAATGGATGGTAAGACTAGCAGACATTGGAAGAGTTTCAAGAAGTAAATAAAACTAAATTAATGATGGAGTCAGGAAACCAGCCTTTTAAATTTGACATTTCTCTGAGGCCCTTTGCAATGCTGCTGCAAGGAACATGGGGTCACTGCTTGCACACAGCGCTGCTGGCGCTAATAAATATCGTTGAAGTTTTCCTTGGTTAGTAGTTCATTCACCCTTTTTATGAGGTCCAAGGGGCAAGGATTGAGTATATCCAGGCCCTACACTCAAATCCACCCTGACCTGCTCAGGTCATAGTGCTTTACTAGTAAATGTGAAGAGGAAATTTAAGGGACATGTAAACTGTCCTGTACAGGAATTCTTGGATCTACCCGAACATTGCTAATTGAGTTAATGGATGTGCTGATAAACCTTAAACTGCTAAGACATCCATGGATATACCAGACCACTGGGGTTTGTTTATGTGACACATACCCTATTCAGATCTCTGAAGTGGCTTTAATATCATCATCATGTGAGTTTGAAAAAAAAGGAATGAAAGCACAATCCTGTTAATTCCTGCCAGTTCATTGGTGCCAGTGTGGGATAACTGTAATGCATCTCTAGGCAAAAGTCAACAGTGTCCTGAAAATCTTTCAATGATCCAGCAGTCTGTGATACATAATATAGCTGGTGTTAACTAATTAGAGTGTTAAGGCATGAGGACAGTAAGACAATTAAAATAAGGTACGCTGGGTGTCCTGTACAATTGGACACCTACAACTCAAGCATATTCTGGAAAAGGAAGGAGGTTTTGATGGTTAAAAATCTGGTGATGTTTTGTAACTGGATTCAAAGTTATAGCGAGAACAAAAAAATTAAAGTGTACCTACCGGCCATCTGGAATACTGATGAATTGTTTGAACATTTTTACAGAAGTTGAGTTTGAAAGCAGGAACAGAAAATGTGGTGGTTATTAACTGCCCAGTTTCAATGTATTTTGTGGACACTATTTCATTGAAAACAGAAGCTCTACTGGTACATGATGGATGTCTTCCAATTACTATGGAAACAGTTATGGATAAAGTTTCCAAGAGAAATGAGTTTATGAATCATAATCTGATCCCCAATGTTATTTTTAATTGGGAACAAACACAACTAAGAGAAGAGACTAACAAAGCAGGCCCATCAAAATTGAAATGAAATTAGCTAAATCAGGAATTAATGATTGAATATTGTCAAGAAAGTGTGTCTCCAAGGTCCAACGCAGCAGGAGTTTCCTCATCCACTTTTGCTCTTGGGGATATTCCAGTATGGGGAATTGTGTCTTTAAATTCTGCAATCACATAAGAGGAATTGTGGTTCCTGCTCAGAGTTTTAAAATATCATCCTTGTTTTCAGAACCTTTCTACCTACCTTTGTATTCCACTTCAGCTCTGCTACCCTTTAAGATATTCTCCAATCCTGACCTCTAGATTTTCGCTAAGTTAATGATCCCATTATTTGTGTGCCTGCTGCCAAGTTTCTAAGCATTGGAATTCCCCTGCTGCACCTCTCCACTTCTTCTGTTTCTCCTATAAGACACTTCTTAAAACCTACCTTTCTGACCAAGGATCTTGTAGTTTTTATTGTATGATTACACTTCTCTGAAGCATGTTGAGTTGGTATGCTTTACCAAAGGCGCTATATGAATGGAATTTGCTATTGTGGTTTCAGGTCCCTTTGCCTAGAGTGTACTTGTGTACTTTGAGGAGGCTCAGTCACACTGAGATTAAATGGGACTTGTGCTGATAATGGTGGGGCTGGTGTTGGCAGTACATCCAGAGAAGCACTGATCATATAGCGTCAATTAAAGTGCAGAGGAACAGAGGAATGGTTGGTGAGAGAGGATCATTGCTCAGGCAACCAGCTGAGTTGAAACTAAAACAGAATACTATGAATGCTGGAAATTTGTAATAAAGCAGAGAAGCTGGAAATATTCTTCAGTCTTGGTTAACCTTATGCTTGAGAGAATTACAAATTAAGATTTTTAATCTTTATAAAATCATACTGCGACTTGCTGAATTCTTGGTGGTGGTTATATGCATTTGAAAGTTGCACTCATTGAGAAAAGGAAAGGTAGTACAGGCGGAGATATGAATGAATATGGTTCTTGGGGAGGGGTCGTGATTACTATTATTGCATTTGCCTTAACCCTAGGGTGCTATTGACTGCTATTGAATTAGATGCATCAGAAGATTGCAAACACTCCACTGCCTCATTACCTATCATAAATAGCAGAAATTAATGTGTGAAAATGCTGATTAAATTTACAGATTCCATGTTAATTATTATCTAACAACATGTTTGTGTGTCAAATGCATTGTAAATATTTTCTCACCAGGAATAATGTTGGGGGTGGATTATTGTTAATTTCAGTAAAACCTGTTCAAAAATTTATTGCACCTTTATGTAAAATCAACAAATGAGCTAACTTCAAAAAAGAACAAATTAGCAGATCTCTATCTACTTCCCAGGCAACCGTGTCCATTTTATGTGCATCGATGGTGCATAATTAATGAAAAAGGCTGCTTTCTCAAACCCTCTGCCACATGACAGATTTCCAGATTGTCCACAGCCCAAAGGTCACAATGATACTCCAGAGAATAATGTCCTGTGGCACCTTAATCTGACATTGAGACATTGATGATATCTATGAAGAAACATTGCCTCCCAGAGTTAATTATATGTTCACTGCCCTATAACCATTGGATTATGTTGACCTGCACAATGTAGAGCAGAAGATGACCTGGTCTATTCAAAATGTACACACTCTGTTCCTTCACTCTAGTTCCATTTAAGTACTAACAGGCTGTGCAATATTAATGTGCCGATGATTAATGTATTAAATTTTTCCACACTTTGGATTAGCCAAGTGTGACATTTAAAATACTTGGACAGAGGAGGTTTATAAGTCTATGGTAATGCTGGCTGGCCAATCATCACAAGCACACTGGAGAACTCTGGACCAGCCTGGTTCAGCTTTCAGGATACTGAGTCTAACATGAAATCTCCACAATTCCATTGGCAGACATATCGGTGTCAATTTTAACCTCAAGCTGGTAACTGAGAAAACTACCAGCAGGATGAGAATTGAGGGGAAAAGATCAAATTAGATGTGAACATCACACAGCAGTTTCCATGTTCAGGCTGATGTTAAAATTGGAGCTGGGGGTCAACAATATCATTGGGTCCATTTTCAACATTTGAAAAAGTTGGACATTTTAAGCTAACTGACCTAGATATTTTCCAATAAACAGTGGGTTATAGGCAAGACATTGATGGAAAAAAGGGACATTTTAAATGATTAATGATTCTGGGGGCTGAGGGTTAAAACCTACCCAATTAGTCCTGTATATCTTTCCCAAAGAACAACATTCACTAATACAGTTATTTGGCATCTGGCAGGCATGAGTTTGATTCTCCTCTTAGTGATCAACAAGTGACAGACTGCTCATGAATTACAGTGACCATGTGTGCGCGAGTCGCTTTTATTAAACTGACCAAAGCACAGATACGTACCACATGGCACTGAACAATGGCTCAGATTAGTTATGCTGTAACAGTTTATCTGATACAAAAAAAGGTCTGAGTCTGGCAGATACCAAGCAATTGTACCACAGAAAAACAAAGGATTGCTGATGCTGGAATCTTGATGAAAAAACAACAATATGCTAGAGGAACTCAACAGTCAGGCAGCATCCGTGGAGTAAAGCAGATGATCAACATTGCAAGTCAGGACCCTTCTTCAGGACCCGAAAAGTTGCCATTTGCTTTTTTCCACAGATACTGCCTGACTGCTGAGTTCTTCCAGCATCTTGGTGTTTTTTTCAATTGTCCCACAGACCTGTTGGGATAATTTAACTTACCTAAAGAAACTATTTTTTCTTCTAATTAAAACTGAGTAAATGATTCCCTTCCAATTAAAACCAAGTAAGTAATGTGCACTTGCAAGTGAAAGTCAACAGAAATCAGAAAGTGCAACTAAGAAGGAACCAGTAGTAGGAAGGGACATTGCAGACATTTTGTGTTTCTCCACTGTCTTGAATTGTTGGCCTGCAGTTTCAGTTTTCAGTTTTTGTGATAAAAATATTAAGCTTTTACTTTTACATCATTGACACAGTATACCACCCACAAAGCAACCAAAACTATAAGGCAGAATCTTACAGGGTCCCAGAATCCCACAGTACAACAACTGTTGAAGTTTGGTTTAATAATAGCTTCAAGGTATTAATTTTTGGACAATTTTCTGCCCTGCTTTATTGGTGAGGTTATCAATTGCTGCTGAGATTGGTTTCCTTGGTGCTTTCTTCCTTCTGACACCTCTAATAAGTTGTCATTTTTTATGCAAGAGTCTAGATAATGCAATTCAACAGTTTATTCAACTACAGGGGCATTGCAGCCAACTTAACCTTGTCCTTATGTGACATTTCATCAACTTAAAAGTTGGAAAGTGACAATTACAATGAAAAATGTATAATTTCTTCAAATTGTGAGTAATGTGACAGAGTCAGCATGTTTTAAAAATTCATGTGCATTTTTCATCTAATGTCATTGAATTGCAGTCTGTAACAAGGACATTGCTCATTTTTCCTCCTTATAGTGCAGACTGCTAAGAACAATTGCAGTCCATATACTTCTCCTCTGGCTGAGACCGGGTAATGGAGTACAGCCCAGGAATTAAAACTGGAACTATCACTGTCCATCAGGCTGATGTACAAGTTGCTTTTTACTCACTGGGCCACTCACATTAAGTGAATTTTCAAAACATTTTTAAGTGTTCAAAAGTGTTTAAAGTTTCAAAACTTTAAGTGAATTTTCAGGACATTTTTCAGAAGTGCTGTTGAAAGGTCATTGGCCTGAATTGTCAACTCTGTTTCTCTTTCCACACATACTGTCCAACCTGCTGAACATTTCCAGTATGACTGGCTCACCACTGGTCACTTCAATTCACATGATTTAAAGGAATCAGGTATTTTTCACCGATGTCTTTAAATCTCATTTCCCTATGAACATGGGCCTGTTGTTAGCAGCTGACATTCCTGTTCAGACAGCCGTAACCATTTGCAAAAAATATCCATCATTTTCATTCAAATGGCAAAAGGCAATGCACACCAGCCAGGTAATCATTATATGCTTTCTCCTTGATTACAAATTATACTGTTGCATGAAATAAAAGAATCACCATCCATGGTGCTGATGGTATGGACTCTATTTCCCACAGCTATACTTTTCAAAGGCAATGACAGCAACTTACATTAATATATTATCTTTAGCATGGCACAACTTCCAGTGATTTCACAGAAGTGTTGTCAAACAATGCAAAAGTACATTAACTTCATGCTATTTCAGTGGTGAGGTAGTGAGTGAGGTACCACTTTCACTATGCTAATTTTGGGTATTGGAGCTTGACCTTGGATCTGGCCTTGCCTGAATTTGCTCTTTCATTTGTGCATCAATAACAGCAAGTGCCGTCAGTCTCAGAGTTATTTTGACAGGGAAAGCTGGACCCATCCATGACTTATGAAGGTTACTCTTCTATTTATTCTTTACTGGTCTATTATCAGTTTGTATTGGAGAAGGAGGACAGGATCCTTCATTTCCCTCTGACAGCTATACTGAGATCCAATGTGAATTAAGGTACAGAATGTCACAGCAGATTCAGAGGTCATCCACTATCAGATTATGTGCCGTAAGCAATAAGAGTTGTCTTTGTATTTTTCAGATTGTTCACAGTGGAACATGTAAGCTCCTTTGTCTGGCCTGGGAGGTTCCCTACTGATTTCGCTCTTATTTACATACTCTGTGCAAACTTCAGAGTTTTAATACTTGTCAGGTCTGGAGGATTGTATTGGTTGTTTGATTACCGAGGAGGTTGGCTCATTTCCATTGGTCAGTTCTGATGAAAGGTTGCTGACCTAAGGCAAATTAATTCTGATTCTCTCTCCATAGATTCTGCCTAACCAGTTGAACACTTGCAGCATTTTCTATTCTCATTTCAGACTTACAGCTTTTGCAGTACTTTTTTTTATTAGCTTTCCCAGTCCAGGAATTATGAACTATTGCAGTTTATCAACGTGGGGGAGTTGTAGAAGTGAAAAATGGAAGAAGGAGGGAGGCAAAAAGGAAGGATAACACACAGGGAAATGGGAGAGGATATTGGAGAGCGTAGCTGTAAGAGGAGAATGGGAATTTTGCAATTTTTAGGCAAAGTGTCTAGCTTTTCATTACTATGTGGGGCTCATTTTCTGGGGTTCCACTTTATGTATAACATTTTTCTGGATGGCGGTTTTGCTTTCTGTGCAAACAGACATCTTGCTTTATTGTGTATAAGGGCTTGCTCCATTAGTAAGATTACCTTTTTGTACAGGCCTTGGAGTGGTTTTAACAGTTGCCCACTGACTTCAACAGGACTGAATTTCAGAAGCAGTGTAAGACCTGCCACTGCCAGAAGATGTTCAATGTTAGTGACAGCAGATGATATTCTTCCCTTGCCTCTGAGTCCAACATTGTGCAAGATTTGTCAGGGACGCTGTAATGATTCACACAAGGCTCCATAGGTTAAAGGAAAACATCCAGCAACATCAGTCCTCTCTCTCAGACAACACATTTTAATGCTTTTAATTCTATTCTCTATTCTTCAGAAGTTATTTTCTGAAACATCACAAATAGACTGAATCAACTCAATGTAAATTCATTCTGATTTAAAAAAAATCTATCTGCTGCTGTGTGCTTCACTGTACAGCCTTGTATTGTTCATGGGCTTGCAATCTGTCTCACTGTTTGTGCTCATAAAATCTCACTCTTGGTAAGAGCCGAGCCCTGATGTCTCTCATTATGGTGCAGAAGTGTTACTGATACAACACTGTCAACAGTTAAGGCCCTATTAGATTTCAACACATGCAATAGTTGTTCTCAAAAGGGTAGAATTTAATATTTCACAAATATACAAAGATCATTTAAATGATCTTATTTGGAAATGAAAGCTGGAAATATGAGTTTGGTGCACCAATCATTTCCAGTGCTCCAGCAGTGCTTTGCCAAAATCCTCATACATAAAAGAGAGATTTGGTTGTGCTCTTGCCAGCAGGATTTTAAACAGGCTGTGCCATCTGGGAGGGGAGTTTATGAGTAAACACAGTTTCTGGAACAGCCAGGAACATCCTGTGCCTGGGGAAAGGTTTGTGCAGCAGCAGACTGGGTCTGCAGCTCTGAGACTCTTCTCTCTGCTGCACACTTCCCAACATTTTGGCATTTAGAAACGTCTCTCTTTTCATGACGAATGGTGATTCTCTACATGTTTGGGGTCATTGTATACATCTGGTCTTCAAGCAGTTCTTGCAAGATGACATGATGGTGCAATTTGGGCACATGGCCTTACAGTTACGTGAAAGACATTTCAAAGTGGTGTTGGGGTGGGGGTGGGTGGTGGTTGGTGGAGTGCCTGAAGTGGATGCGTTTAATCTCACCCTTCAATGCAAACTGGGTCAGTCGGCAGGTAAAACCACACTGGTTTTGCACAGACTGAAAGTATTGTGACTGTGATTATGGTGTAGAAATAGGAAGGAGCCATTCAGTCCTCTAATCTTTTCTGCCTTTCCAAAATATCACAGCTAATCTGTACCCCAGTTCCAAAAAAAGTGTTTATTTGTCTTTTTGCCCTGACGTCCCTAACAAAATCCATCAGTTTCAGTATTGAAACAATCAATGAACACAGCTTTCTCAGCCTTTTGGTGGTGCTTGTTTTCATATTTCCATATTTATTTATGACATAGAAGAAGGTTATTCAGCCCATTAAATCCATGCTGGCTCTCAGAGTGTTCCCATCAATCCCATTCACCCACTTATTTCCTTATAACTTATCTTCTCTAATATGTCCCATCAACTCCCCTCCAACTCTCCTACACTTGGGATAATCCACCTATGCTAGCGGTAATTTGTGGTAGCCAATTAACCTACCAATCAAAACTACTTCAGTGGTGGGGCAGAGCTAGGCTGGGGGATGGGTTATTTCCACCTATCTATGGAGCTTTTGCATGAAAATGTGCTTTTTGGTTTCACTACTAAATGATCTAATTCTAACGTTAACATGATGTCCCCTTGACCATCAATTCCTTTATTTGAGTGCTTATCTCCCTGACTTGTTGCAGTGTGATCTTCAATGTCTGGGTATTAAACCCGACATCCCTCATTCTGTATTATCACACCCAGACTCCAGCTGCTTTACTCAGTTAACATCTGTTCTCACTGTACCAACATGATTTCAGCTGTTTACAGGCCTATTAATTTCAGGTCACAGCTGATTTTGAAGATTACGTCTGCTTCATTTTCACAAGCTGGACCACTGTACAGAGGTAAAGCCCATACTGTAGCCCACAAATTGAAAGCAGTAAAATTATTTGTTAAAATTAAAATTCATAGTCCTCAAAATCTAAACTTAACCCTCACTCAACCACTTAATGGCCCAAATGTACGGATAATTTTTCTTCATTCCTTACAGCAGTGGGCTGGGAAAAGGTGTAAAGATGTTAGGGAAGCTGTCCACAGTTGGAGTTCTGAGTGTGGGTTCTGTCACCCTCAAACACACAGATAATTGGCCAGAATTTTCAGTTGTCCTTGGAGTTGTGTTCATCCTTCCCCTGTACCTAAAAAAATAAAAACTTATTTCAAAGACTGTTTAGGTCATTTAACACATAGCAGAGCTTCTGCAATCCTTTCATCCCACT
>JARFYF010000063.1:104771158-104781445 GCA_030265395.1 Rhina ancylostomus
GTAGTACAGGTAAAAACAATAACAGTAAAGTGTCACAGCTACAGAGAAAGTGCAGTGCAATAAGGTGCAAGGTCACAGCAAGGTAGATTGTGAGATCATAGTCCATCTCATTGTATAAGGGAACTGTTCAATAGTCTAATCACAGTGGGGTAGAAGCTGCCCTTAAGTTTGCTGGTATGTGCCCTCAGGCTTCTGCATTGTCTACCCGATGGAAGAGGAGAGAATGACTCGGGTTGGTGGGGTCTTTGATTATGCTGGCTGTTTCACCAAGACAGCGAGAGGTAATGACAGAATCTAAGGAGGGGAGGTTGCTGTCCGTGATGCTCTGGGCAGTGTCCACAACTCTCTGCAGTTTCTTGCTGTCCTGGGTAAAGCAGTTGCCATGCAAAGCCGTGATGCATCCAGATAGGACGCTTTCTATGGTGCATCAATAAAAGTTGGTGAGAGACAAAGGGGACAAACTAATTTCTTTAGCCTCCTGAGGAAGTAGAGACACCAGTGAGCTTTCTTGGCTGTGTCATCTATGTGATTTGACCAGGATAACTAAAAAGGACAACAGCATGTAATACATAAAGGAATGATTGAATCATCTCACTATGTTCTTGTCCATTCACTGACTTCTTTCCTTGCTTCATTTAAAAAATTGCATTTGTTCTTGATTCCCACTGTATGAAAATTATCTGTGTGCATTAGCTCATCTGTGGTCATGTCATTTGTTTCCTGCAGGACCTTTTATTGCTTATTTTCTTGCACAGCAACAGACGCATGCTAAACGCCCAGCAGTATGTGATCGTAATAGGTGGAAGGTTTACATCCAACAACAAACTTCCTTCAGGGTAATGACAAATGCCTAATCCAAAGGCATTTTTCATTACCCTGAAGGAAGTAATGTATTTTCCTGAGCCCACTGCTCACACTCACACTTGCATACCCCTCAGCCCTGAACTTGACCCGCATATTCCTGAATCCAAAGGATAAGGATGATGTTGACAGACTAGAATACAACCCCACCTATAAAATTTTGACAGATGCTAAAGCCCTGGCATTAGCTTTCCAATCTGTCAGAGCTGTGAAGATTTTGTTATGCTACTGAATGTGCCTGAAATTCAGAAACATTTAAGAACTGTTAAATAAAATAAATTATCAAAATATTTTGAAAATTATTAACATTTTAAAAATAAATCAATGAATAAATCTTAATATTTTAAAAGTAATTCAAGTATTAAACAGAAGTAATTAGAACAACTTTCCTTACTGCAGCCCAAGAATCACTATTCAAGTGAATGGGCTGGTGAACTGAGGCAGGGTCTGACAGCAGATTCTTGAATACAAATACTGGGAAGCTCAGTAAGTTCCTGCTCCACCATTGGATAACAGAGTACAGCCAAGAGTTTGCCAGCACATTTTCTTGGTTGTATTCTGTTATCTGATGGTGGAGCAGGATCCCCCTTCTCACGCAAAATTGTAATGTGCCCGATCTTCCATGGAAGGTTCCAGGAAAATTATGTGGAATAGCTGGAATTTACCAACATGGTCTGAGCCAGTATATGTACATTTAATGCCTGCTAGAATGCCCTGAGTGCATGTGTATTATTGCTGTGTGTTATATGCTGTGTTTGGTTGAGATTATGGAAATGCAAAATTTCTTATTTCATTTAAGGAAAGCAGGACATCAGGAACAGCACAGATCTGCAATTTAATGGATGATGCAGTGTGTTTGCACACTGAGTATGCTCAACGCAAAGTCTGTATGCACAGAGCTGCAGTTATTGCCGGTACAATGAACATGCCTTGCAACGGTCCATCATTAGTCCATCGTGTTTATGCTTGTTAACTTGAGTACTTGTTGTCCAACAGCTGCTCTTTAGAAACACATTAACTGTGTTAATGAGACTTGGCTGCATCATCAACTTGACCAGTTTAAACCCCAGCTTTTGTATTAATCTTATCAGTGGACTTTTTTACATTACACTGAACAGGTATGCAACCTTTATGAACCCATGACAGCTAAAAATACTTACGTGGATCGTGCTTGATGAATGTATAAAGATATCACGCAGCTTTTAAAATATACTTTGGCAATGCACTAACAGCTAGAAAGTTTTGTGTCATTTTTCCAATTAATTTGAAATGAATGCTTTCATGTTCTTTTTTAATGCTGATTGCCTCTAACATTGGTAATTACTCCTTGTGGCTATGTTTTCACTAGGCAGGTACATATGCAGAGATGCAATAAAAGAGCAATTACAATATAATCAGCTTCCCTTCAGCAATCATGAGGGGTTTTGTGTTCCATTGAAACTCGTTCCTCATTAAAGTGCTCTGATAGAAAGGTGCGATGAAAGAAGTCGTCTTAGAAAAAGTTCACATTACCGTCCTGAGTAGCACAGGAAATCTACTGTGTCAACATCTTCATCTTCTACCTAATTATTCTCAGATTAAATATTATTCATAAGTGAAGGATATGTTTTCAGTACAACATCTAATTCAAATAAAATTAGATATTTGGCTTATGCAAAATCTTATTTCCTAATAATCCTTGAGATCACCTTTCTGCCACTTGCTTGCTTGTTCACTCATTATTTCCACAGCACTGAGAACAATGCCTCCTGATCCTGTATGTTTCAATTCCCTTTTAACTAGTGTCTATTTTCCTTTGATTCTCCAGGTACCACACAAAGAAACTAAAGTAGATCGCCTTGTCTTCCTCTAAGCTTCGGTGTCTTTTGTTTGATAGTTGTTTTGCATTTGTCAGTCAACCATAGACTTACCTGGAAGAAATGAACATGTTCAGCGCAGAGATCGCTAACGACAGAAGGAAGCTGTATCCTTTAAAATATTCATCGTGATAGGCATCTGAAACTCTTTTACCTTTTGACCTCTTTAACCTGAAAGCAGTGTTGGTATGTTTAGAATTTTACAGTAGGTGTTTGTAGTCGTCACCCTGGCCCCAGAACAATGGTAGCAACAAAAACGCTGCTTAAAGGAAATCAGTGCTGAAGGTCCCACAGAGAAAGCTCTCCTCAGAGAGTGCTTCCTTCACGAATAGACTGACAATTCCCAACCAACTGGAGCTGCAGATTGCCCACAGTGACTGTTCTGCCCTGAAGTCCACCATAATTAGCACCTTTCAAGAGACTTTTGGTTTCTTTATCAGAGAATACCAGGACTGCTTTGATGAAAATGAGCAGGAGATACAGCAGTTAGTTTATCACAAATGTCAGGCTTTCTTGGATTGGAAACTCTATTATGCTACAAAGGGGAGGAAACAGCTCTTTGGACACTTGAAGGCTGAGGTCCAACAGAAAACCAATGACTAAAGAAGAGATGGTTGGCAGAAAGAGAGCGAAGATCCAGAAACTGGGCTATGCCCAAATTCTTTAGCCATATCAAGACCATCCATAGGCCAAATAATCAAGGGCCCAGCTCTCTGAGTAAGAACAAGGAAAGTGATGTTATCAAAGACAGTTAGTGCCTGCTGGCCTGAGCACTTCAAAGAACCTTTTCCTTGATGTTAACATGCTTGACTCCATCCCTCCAATTTTGCCACTTCTCCAGGCCAATAAGAAGTTGACAAGTCCAAATGTCAACCAATTAAAAAAAATAAAACATTGCCCCAGGAAATGAAAGTCAAAAAAAACTAACACTGATTCTGGAAATAAAAACAGAAAATGCTGGAAAAAGTCAGCAGATCAGGCAGCACCTGTGGAAAGAGAAACACTTCATGTTTCAGGTCTTTCACTGGAGTTAAGAAAGAGAGAAACAAGTTAGTCTCAGTATAAGAGAAGGTGGGGGAGGGCACTAGGTGGAACCAAAGAGGTTCTCACTGATAGCGAGAATTAATGTGGCCAGTAAGGTGCAGTGAAGCCTGTTTTTCTCTGTGTATTTTGTTGATAATATTGTAAAGTCTGTGTAATGATGTACAGACTGGGCTGCTGGCATATGTCCAACAAGCCAGACTATACAAATGAAAGAACAAGGAAGATAGGAGGGATGTCAAGCAAAAACAGCCAGTCCTGATACAAACAGAAAGAAAGAATGAGTTATCTAAAGTTGGGGAATTTGAATATCAAGTCTTTTAAGCTACAACATGCCCAGACAAAAGCTCGTTTCTCGAGCTGGGCCTCAATGTAATAGTGCTGGTGGCCCAGACAGAGAGGTCAGAGTGGGGAGGGGATGGTTAATTAATGTGGCAGGCAACTGTAAGTTTGAGGTCACTCCTGTGGACTGAGCACAGGTGCTCTGCAAAGCGGTCAACCGATCTGCATCTGCAGCTCTCTTCATTGTGAACACCGACCACAGTACACTAGATTGCAAGGAATGCAAGGGAATTGCTGCCTTACCTAGAAAGACCGGGTCACTGGATGGTGGGAAGGGAAGAAGTGAAATGACTTCTGCGATTGCATGGGAAAATGTCATAAGATGGGGAGTAGGTGGCAGAAGAGCAGATCAGTACGTCACAAAGGAAGCAAACTCTTCAAAATGCTGAAAGGGGAGTGGAGGAGAAATCCGTCCAGTGGTGAAATCTTGTTGAAGGCTCAGGGGCAAGCAATATCCTTGCTAATGTTCTCAAACTTGGCAAAGAGGAAAATCAGACATAAAATAATAGCGTCACCTCCCTGATATGGGAAGGGGGGAGGGGTCCTGTCAGGGCACCTCAGAGATACAAATAATCATGATCATCTTCAAGAAAGGAGGCCAAGGGCAGTAGCTATTGATATGTCTCCATACTGTCTGTCAGAGGGAAAGCCACTGGAAAGGTCCATCTTAACCATCTTCTCTCAGTGGCCTAAGACCTGCTTCCCAAAGGATGACATGCAGTCCATCCATCCAAAGGAACAATGGACAGGATGTTAACTTAGCATTTACAAATGCAGGGAGCACATCAATCACTACGTGTGACTTTTTCTGATCTCACAGAAACCTTTGAATCTTTTAATCAAGAGGGAATGTGGAACATCCTTCTCAAGTGCCTGCAGAAATTTGTCTCTATCCCTACATCTGCTACATAATTAGCCCGAACAGAGCTAATCTCAATGCAGACTGGTGTCAAACAAGACATCCCAACCCTTTTCCCAATCTATCTCACCTCAGTAATGCATCGCATCTCATCTCCAATGAGTTTCCCACTGGAATTTTTTGGATAAATGGGAAAATGATGAACCTACGTTACCTCTACTCTAGCACTAAGTTCATTCCAACCTCAGGCATCAAGTATGCAGACATTCCTTGCTTGTGCACATAGTCAGAGGTTAAGTTCCAAGACATTACTGATTTGTTGACCGATGCATAAGACAGAACGAACCTTACACTTAACCACAAACTAAATGTCTTCTGGTAGGTGGTGATAGATGATAGGTCTAGGAACATGTGAAGAAAATGGTCCTTTTGGGATGAGGAAGGGAGATTGGAGGGAAACATAAGTCAGGTGTTGGAATCTTGTTGAACCTGGTGGAAATTGTGAAGGATGATCCATTGAATACAGGCACTGGTGAGAAAGAATGTGAAGGTGAGGACTTGGGGGACAGGGAGAGTAGATGTGAGCAGAAATGTGAGAAATAGATGAGATGTGGTCAAAAAGTCAGATGTATGTGTTTATGTGTGTGTGTATGTGCATGTGTGCACGTGTGTGTACATATGTGTGTGCATGCATGTGTGAGGGTGCACATGTGACACACATGTCTGTGCATGTATTGCATGCATATGTGCATGCACTCATGCTTATATGCATGTCTGTGCATGCAAGCCTGTGCATGTGAATGTGCACGTGTGTGTGCTTGCATGTGTGTGTGCATACGTGCGCATTTGTCTTTGTATGTGTGCCTGTCAGTGGCGGAAGTTGATGGGCAGAAGTTTTACCACCAAATGATTGAAGAACAAACTGGTCGAACTCAAGATAGTCAACTCCAATGTTGCCATTACAGTTGTTCTATTACATTACATTACATTACAGTGAGTTCTAGGGATATAGGAAACATACAAGTGTACACATTACAGCAAGCTAGCCATGGAGAGATGATTTGGAGAGTCTGGAGATTATATTGCAGAGAAAGAAAGAAAAGGTATTGCAGGAGAAACTGGGCTCATGGCTTTTCTACCTGATCAACCCACATTATCAGTGCAGCCACTCGTGCCTGGAGAGGCTCTGCCTCCATGGTGTGGCCCAGGAGTGAAAGAATCGACCCAAGACCACACTGGAAAAAACATCATGGTCCAGAGCACAGGCAACGAGTGGTCTCAGGGCTCTGAAGATCCATCACATTTTGTCTGATTATACTCCCAGGAAGTTCCCAGGCTTATTTCAAAACATTAAAGGATGTTATTTAAATTCTCTAGGCAGTGCTCCATTAAACAGCATGTCATAACACGCTCCACGAATAGCCTCCACATGCATACTCAGAACTGTGCTATTCCGTTGCAAAATGAAAACAAAAAATGCTCAAAACATTCAGCATCAATGGAAAGAGAAACACAATTAATGTTTCAGGTTGACGATCCTTTGTGAGAAGTGGGCTATTCCATAGAGCTTCTGCTAGTGTTACTGGGAGTCTATATGAACTTTAGTCTTAAGTCTCTCATGTATAATCTGATATTGTTGTTAGATGCATTTTAAACTGGATAATATTATTGACAAGGCAACTTATTGTTCTATTTCCACCTGATGTACTTAGCTCCATGAAAGAGTCAAGAGGCAGCTAAAAGAAGTTTCAAAGAACGTTTTGAGCATTTGATCAGTTTTTTGGTAGCTGCTCCTGATTTTCTTTGATGGTTGTATGTCTGCTTGCCACTGGCTGAGTGAAGCAGATGCACGTGTTACACGGGAATTTGCAAATGACAGACAAAGCATGGTGATAATTAACCACGGGTCTGAAACTGGAATTCACTCATGGATCCAAACTGATTCTAACAAAACATTTTTTATTAATCAGAACAGCTGCACTATTCTTAATCTTTTTGCTCCATGGGTCAATAATCTAATTTATTGATTTAAATCAATCAAACGTTGAGTAGTAAAGAAGGGAGCACATAATATAATACATTTTTATTTAATATGTTCCATAACTGGATAACCCTTTCAATGGGGCAGCACAAGGCACAAAGACGGGCTATCTTCCTCTTGTGCTATACCATTTTAGGTGATGGATTGGGGCGGGGAATTTAATGTGAGTTAGTGTTGGATTGGGTGTGGGTGGGAGTTAATCTGAGTCTTTTGGGAATCCAGATCCAAATAGCTGCTTCAAGGTTTACTCAGACTAGGGAGATGGTCAAAACTACTGGCAGGGGGCAGGTTGGTATTTTCAATGTACTAATGGGGAGGTGGCCTCTGATTTAACCGGCTGAGTTTCCCGGAAACCTGGCTGCTACAGTGAGGTGAGGAAAGCTTCAGGAAAGGGCAAGTCCTTTCAGGAGGAGAAAGAGGACTTCCCTTCAGTACCCAAGCTCTTCCATCATCTGTATTCCCCCACATAAAGACACACTTCCTCTGGGATAAAACCCACAGTGCCCCTCTGGGATCAAGGAAAACTGTCACAGCCAGGAACTGGTGTTTGTATTTACCCCTTTGGGAGTAAAATTCAGGTTCACAGTGTTATTAGAAACAACATCCACCCTTGCCCCACCTCTCATCTCATTTTGGGTTAAACACCATCACTTCCAGGAACACCAAGAAAACTCTCATCTCCAGTGCATGAAACTGCCCGAGTAAATAGCCAGCCCTTAATATTAAGTAAAACTTATATTATATGTTCAGTACTGAATAATTCTCATTAAATAACCACCCAATAGGTTACATGTAGCAAAAAGGCAAAATATGTTTTGTTGACAGGGAGCAACCTGGAATAATGTAACAGTTTTTTCTGGTCAGCAAAATACAGCAAGGACATAATAGCACTAGAGTGGATGCAGAGGAGATTTATGAGGATGTTGCTAGGGTTGGAGAATGTTAATCTAAAGGAGAGATTTGCTAGGCTGGGTTGTTAGAAAAGACTGAAAAAGATTTAATTGTGATATTTAAAATTATATGAAGCCCAGATAGCATTAGTTGTTCGCTAGGGGGCATAAGTTTGAGCTGACTGCTAGAAGGTTAGAGTTTCACCCAGAGAATGGTTGTGAGAGAGATGGGGAGTCAGGAATAGATTCAGCAGATTTTAGAAAAATGCCTGGATGAGTGCTGTGCTCTGCTGTGCCGTGCCTTATTAAACTGCAGACCTAAAGCTAGGAAGTGGGTTTAGTCTAACTAGATTGTTTTTTTTTGGCTAACATGGCCACTTTATGTCAAATGACCTCCCCTGTTTGCTACTTCTTTATAACACTATGAGCAGGTTCTTTCTCATTATGTTCATAGTGATATACACTGGAGAATGACTTAAGTTGGATAAAGGCAGAGCCTAGTTCCCTTGGGTTTTATAATGTGTCATTCTATTCATTTGTGAGATTGTGTGTGCAGTCATTCCTGCTTACATTATTACAATGATGTATTTTCAATTCATGAAATGAATTGGGAATGTGGTGGAAATATGAACACAATCTACCAATACCTCTTGTACTGTTTCCGTACTATCTTCAGGAGAGCGATACTTCCAGCCATCTGAAGACAGCTTACAATATCAATTGTTCAGTGAACCCATCCATGTCCTGAACATTGTTGAAGTGACTCATTTCTGTCTCATACATTGCTCCTTGTGAGTAAGTACATACTAGTACTACACATTGGTCCTTGTTGAAGGGACCTGCTCAAGGATTATCCATTACCCTTGCCGAGCAAGCCCATTCTATATTGTCAGCTGCTTACTCACTCTCATGGAATGAGAATTTACGCTGATTACATTTTGTCGCCCAGTCTTAAGCAGTCTTCTCAGTGCCATCACTTTTGAGTCTGCTACAGAACTGAGACAGTTCCTAAATCAGCTAATAAAAAAGACCAGCACCCAATAAGACTACACAAAAATCTCGTAGGGTCACAAAGAGATACAGCATGGAAACAGGCCCATCAGCCCGCCAAGTCTGCACTGACCATCAACCGCCCATTTAGAGAAACTGCAGATGCTGGAATCTAGACGAAAGACACAATGATGCCGGAGGAACTCAGCAGGCCAGGTGGCATCCGTGGAAAAAAGCAGGCAGTCGCCGTTTTGAGTCAGGACCCTTCTTCAAGACTGCAGATAACAAAAGGGGAAGCCCAATGTATAGGAGGGAAAACCAGAATAGTGATAGGTGAACAAAAGAGGGGAGGCAGGATAGGCACGAGGTGTGATAGGTAGATGCAGGTAAGAGATATTGATAGGCAGGTGCAGGGGAGGATGGGAGAGCAGATCCACTAGGGGATTGGTCAAAGTCAAGGAGAGAAAGGAAAAAAAAGGTAGGAAAAAGAGATAGTCTAGGAAAGAGAAGAAGAGAATCATGATGGTGGGGTGGGAGGTTTGTGGGGAAGCAGAGTGGGGATTACTTAAAATAGGAGAGTTCAATGTTCATGCCGTTACACTGCAAGGTTCCAGGACAGAAAATAACATGTTCCTCCAGTTTGCACTTGGACTTCTCCCGGCAGTGGAGGAGGCCAAGGACTAACATATCAGTGATGGAGTGGGAGGGGGAGTTGAAGTGACTGGCAACAGGAAGAAGCAGATTGTGGTTACGGACAGAGCGTAAGTGTTCTGCAAAACGGTCACTAGTCTGCATTTGGTCTCACCAATGTAGGGGAGGCCACACTTGGAGCACCGAATACAGAACCACCCATTTACACTCATCCTACGTTAATCTGATTTTATTACTCTCTTCCCATTCTCAATTCCGCCCCCCCCAGATTCTACCGTACACCTACTTACCTGGTGTAATATACAATGGCCAATATACCTTCTAATCTGCATGTTGTTGGGATGTGGGAAGAAACTGGACAACCTGGAGGAAACCCACACAGTCAAAGACCACCCGAGGTCAGTATTGAACCGAGGTCTCAGGACCAGACCGCACCTGAAGTTTGCACAGTTATATAATTTCTGCTATAATATGAGGTTCTTGCTGTGATATAAGATTCAACGAACCCTCTAGCTGTGAATATTTGGTGATTGAAGTTAAACTTCATCTTTTTGCTCATGGACAGCTTCTACCCCACTGTGATAAGACTATTGAATGGTTCCCTTATACAATGAGATGGACTCTTGACCTCACGATCTACCTTGTTGTGACCTTGCACCTCATTGCACTGCATTTTCTCTGTAGCTGTGACACTTTACTCTGTACTCTGTTATTGTTTTTACCCTGTACTACCTCAATGCACTCTGTACTAACTCA
>JARFYF010000063.1:104824370-104834839 GCA_030265395.1 Rhina ancylostomus
ATTTACTTGCAAGTACCATTTGCTCAAGTACTTGCTCAGGTTACTCCGACACCACCTCACAAACTTCAAACCTCTGCCACCAAACAGCAAGGGCATGTGAACACCAGCCTGTCCCCTTCCAAGCTGCATGCCATTCTAATTTGGAATATATATTACCAATCCTTCCTTGTTAGTGGGTCTAAATTCTGGAACTCCCTACTTAGAGATTGTGGGAGAACCTTCCACAGAAGGACTAAAGCAGTTCAAGAAGGTGGCTCACAAGCATTTCTCATGAGCCTTTAGGGGTGGGCCATAAATGCTTGCTTGCCGGTAATGCCAATTCCACACTATCAGGTCTTGGTGACCTTGTTTATACAACAGTAATTGGCAAATAATGGGACATTACAAATATCTCTAGCTCCCCCAGAATATTTCCATGTGACTCTGTAACTTTCTAACAGCGCAGTGCTTGCCCTTCTCTAAGGCTATAACAGTGGCTGAAATAGGTACAGATCTCAGTGAGGACATTCTTATTCAAGTGCAAATGATTCACACAATGTTACCTGTTGAGGTTTAAGTAGGAGAATTACTACCTAGTCATATTGGATGGATCAGGTCTCCAGCTAAGAACCATTCGTCCCTTTTCCTCCCATCCTCATCTCGCAGCTTCTCCTTCCTGCCTACCCTCTTCTCATTTTCTAAGGGGAATGTCTAGTAATGCTCCTGTCTCTGGGTGCAACTGGTTTATAGAGAAGTCTTGAGGTCAGCAGAAAGTCATTCAGCACCTGTCATCGCACTCCATAAACACTTTTGAAATTTGAAACACACAGAAAACAAAACCCACACCAGATCTAGCGATAAGCAACCAACATATATGTCATTAAAGAGTGCTGTTGAGGATCATCCTTTCAAACAAGCCTAAGTGTGGCTGAGAAATGTTAATAGTTGTTGCTCGCTGGCACAAAACTGGAAAGTTGCAATTCTGAGTGATCTATTTGCCCTTCCCACATCCTGCACATGTTCACTGGGCGTACAAAGCTTCTTCACCAATACAGAAAATGGCCACTGGTGCAACTTACTCCACAAATGTGCAAGCATGCCACGAAATCCATTTTGGACATCTAAGGGCTCTCGTAATTCCTACAAAACAAGTGCCAACAATCCTGCTTTTTTGATAACTTGGTGCATGAATAAGCTAGTCAAGTGCAATTAACCTCTATCATTTGAGGATAATGATAATATTGTTATTGTAGAACAGACATATATTAGGCAATGCATTTCATGAATTTTCACTTGTAACAACTGATATTCAAAATTATTTATTATTTTGTTATTGCAATTTGCAAAAGTAAACTTTTCCAACACAAAGAGTTCATTCATAATTGGAAATTAGTAATAAAGATTTTCTATTTTTAAATTATTTATGCAGGAATTCCTATGATACATAATTTTCACAAATTATTTCTAAATATATTAAGCATAAATGTGCTTTATTTAGTATTAATGCCTTATAGTGATCATCAAAATAATAGGTCACATTTGTTGGGAAACCAAAGCAGTTCAATAACCAATAAATATCTCAAATGAAATAATGTGGTGTCTGCAAACAACTGCTGTCCAGATGCAAGCCTTGTTTACCACTCTTGTGGTGTATTTTTACAGTGGATAGGATGCTTTTGCCCACCAATTACACCAAACAGTTCAGTATAATATTCATTGCATGTAACAGCTGATTTGGTCAGATGCTTCATTGACTGTGCTAATGGAAACATTATCACAAAAATTACTGAAAATAGCAGTTTTGTTTAATTGTGCAAATAATTAGCTATTTAAAATATGCTGGGGGCATTTTTGGTGTGTGGTTTAAAGTGGGCCCTTTTCACCATTATCCTTATAAAATCCATCTCGCTGAATTGAAAAAAAATAGCAACAGTCCGTACAACAGACCTACAGGTAAAATAGATGGAATAATAATATGGTGTATGCTTCATGTAATGAAAATATTATAAAATTCATTTTCCCTGTTCTTTCCTGATTCAGCAGCAAGAGGTATTCGCAAACAAAGGAGATACTATACACGTTAAAGGCTATATGAAACAACTTTATTAGGATTATATATAGACCACTCACTAACCACTATAATTAAAAAATACAAAGGGTAAAAAGAAACGATACTATCACCCAATCAATGAATCAATCTTTATAATGACGGAGAGAACCTTTCCCTCTGCCTCTTAGTACCAGTCGCAACCCAGCCTAAGGGAAGATTCCAATTTGTACCAAGAAGTTGTGCCTTTTTATACCCTTCAAAAACCTAACATAACTTTTACCCCAATATTTTTCCATCCCCTTGTGGTACCACCCTGTACATTCTTACCTCTCGCGACCTTCGGCCCAGGCACCTAGGCCTTGGAAACAGAGACAGCAGGTCTGCAAGGTAAAACAAAACATTCTTCACCAGTATCTAATCTCAAGGATGTGTGTCCATGCACATCTTCAAGGTATTACCACCTCCCAAACTGACACCATTTTGTGTTACACACTACTGCCCATATATAGGAGGAATCAGAAATTACTTCTGGCTAATTTAACTCTTTCCTTACATCTCACAGTATTCCAATATAAATAAATATGTAACACCAATGCAACTAGGGTGACAACCAGAAGAGGCATAAGATATGGTTATGATTTCTAACATATAAAATGACATACCCTGTCCTCTGCAGGTATCATTGAATTAATAAAAACACAACTCTGAGTGCCATTTTTAGCTCAGGTGCCAATGAAGAGGCAAAATGAAGTCCAACATATAAAACCAATAGTAGTGTAGATTTAAAGATAAATATATATTAGAAAGCTCCTTTAATTTATTTTTGGAGACCAAAATGAGGGGATATTTTTTTCTTCTACTTTTATTTAAGAAATTTAGAATAGAAAGCAGGTGTAAGGTTGTAGAGTACCTTATCAGATATACATATTGAAACACAGGCCACTGAAAAGTTAAGTATGATGGTGATTGCAGAGAAAGGTAATTAAGGAATATGAGACTGGAGCAGTACAATGGAACTAGGAAGTCATTTTCCTCTGCTGTTAATCTCCTGTCCCCTCCCTGCATATTTGTGTTGAGAATATTGGAATTTTGTAAGAATGGATGAGAATAGAAGACAATACAGCCCCTTGGACCCATTCCGTCATTCAGTAACATCATGGTAATATTAATGGATCATGTATGATGGAAATTCCATGATATATTTATATAATTTTCAGAATAATGAGGACATAATTTATGAGACAGGTAAAGCTGCACCAAAGTTGAGCATTCATTATTCTTTAACTTAGATTTACATTTAGAGTAGTGTATTTTGCAATCATTATCATACCTGACTTTATGATGAAAGGAAACTCAGTAATGAAGCAGATGAAGGTGTTTGCCCATGACAGTACACTGATGTCATGGGCTGACACGGTTGATCTTCAACAAGCATAGTCATCTTCCAATGTTCTAAGTGTGACCACATCCAAAGGAGAATCTTCCTTTGGTTTCCATAAACTTTGTTTTACCACATACACTTGCCATGTTGCGAAGGTTATTAACCAACCTCAATTAACCTCTGAAACTCAGCTCCTTTCCCCATGCCTGGACTAAGTCTGGTCTAGAGCCAAGTGGTAGAATAAAAACTGAGCCTGGGTGAGTAGATTGCTTGGTAAGTACCCCTTGATAACACTGACAGCAACACCTCCTGTCAGTTTTCTGATTACTGAGACTAGTTGGTAGGTAAATGCATTGGATTTATCCTGCTTTTTGTGAATAGGATATGCTTGAGCAATTTTCTATATTTCAGGCCTGAATACCTGTAGTGCAGCTGTGCTTGAATAGCGTGGCTAAGGCTGAACATGAAGCACAAGCCTTCAACACAACACTCCGGATGTTGTTAGGCTGTTGGCCTTTGCTGTATCCAATGCCCTCAGATATTTCTTGATATCATTCAGCGTGTTTCACACTGGCTAAAAGTTAACTACAGTGATGGTGGATATTTCTGTGATCAAGATGGATCATTCAGTCAATAATTCAGACTAATGATAGTTACATATATTTTAACCTTGTCTCTTGCATTCACTAGAATACATATACGATCCTAAAAGGGCTTGACAGGATAGATGTTGGGATGTTTTCACCAGTGGGAGTCTCAGACAAGGGGACATAACTACAACATAAAGGCCAAGTCAATTAATATTGAGGTACAATGAAATTTCTTCTCAAAGAGGGTGGTGAATCTCTGGAATCCTCTGCCCCAATAGGTGGTGGGAGCAGGATCACTAGAAGTATTTAAAATGTATTTAAATATTTGATAGATCGAGGAACAGAGGGGCAGGGAGAAATGGCACATAAGGGGAGTTGAGGCCAGCATAGATCAGCCATGAATATATTAAATGGTGGGGCAGGCCTGAAGGGCCTGATAGCCCACTCCTGCTCCAGTTAGCTTGTGTTCTTGTGTAGTGATCTTGTGTAGATGGACTATGCCATCACTTAGGATCAGGGCGCTATGGAGCTTCCTCTGCCCATTAGTTGTTTAATTGTCCACCATCATTCATGACTAGATATGTCAGGATTACAGAGCTTTGATCTGATTTATTGCTTATCTCCATCTTTCACAAGCTTCCTCTGCTATTTATCATTCCTGTAGTCCTGTTTTGCAGCTTCACTGGTTGGGTACCTCATTTACAAGGCTTGCTTGGTGCTGATCCAGCATAAAACATTATATTAGATTATTAATTCAGAAAGAAAAAGGGAACAAATCAAGATACCTATCAGATAAGAATATGCAAAAATAATGTTTAAAAGGATCAAATATATCAACCTGCCGATAAGAACAAAGGTGCAACAGGCCTACAGTTAGAACTGTTAAATACAACATACAATCACCGTGTGAATAAAGCCATGAGGGATATAAAATCTTAACCTGGTGAGCCCAACAAGCCATGGCAGTTAAAGTCATGTTACCTCAAGATGATAGTAACCACAACATAATGTCACTGGTAATCAGTACCTGAGGTAGAGTGTTTCATAAAGAATACATGTACGGTTGTGAGAAAATGGTTACATAAAACAGTTACTAATATATTAGTAGGGAAAGAGTTGAAGGTATTTATAAAAAAGGCCTGTGCTTCAGTCAGAGTTTACTTTGTGTTCACTTTTGGTCACCGACACACAAAGCAATCAGTTAAGGGCCTGGCAGCAGTTCAAAGACGTCACAAGGCCGATCTCTAGTATCAAAGGTTTAAGTTCTGTTGAATGACTGGGGAAATTTGAGCTCTTCTTCTTTGAAAGAAGGTAACTTAGTGGGCCCTTATAGAATTTGGAAGATGTTAAACAGTATGGATAAAGTTGATCCAAAGAACTGCTTCAAGGTGCTCAGGATGGAAAAAGAGGGCATTGTTTAAAATTAGATATATGACAGATGTCAGGAAGGACTTTGTCAAGTACTTTATCATCAACATTTGGAATGGTCTTACAAAAGGGATATTGGAGGTGAAAACCTTAGACTCATTCACAGGACATAAGAACATAAAAACGGAAGAACATCATTAAGCCCCTCAAGCCTTTTAAGCCAACAGATGAATGATGGATGATGGGGTAAAGTAAATCACCTTCATCTATATATTTCCAATGATCAACAACAAATTTAAGTCATATGAAAAACAATTCACAAATAGATACACAAAATTATTTTTGGAGTGGGGAAGTTGTTTATTGCTAACAACTTGTAGTGATTATACCCAATTAATTCAGTGACTCTTGATTCCAGTATCAAAGCACAAATCAGAAAATATTAATGAAAAGCATAAGAACAAAAAGGTGGGACAATGGTTCACCTTTTTTAAAAAATATTTTCAATCTATTCTCTATTGAGATATTAGTAAATATGTTTCTCCTGTTACTGTAGCTACATTAAACCTGGCACATTAATTTTGAAAGGGAACTTCAAACAATAGAAGACAGATTTGACATTGTTGTTTTGTTGTACCAGAGAGGTTGAGCAAGTTTTTACCTCAGAATTATTGAAAATTGGCCAGAAAAACTCATCAAAACAGAACTGCTTCTGGACAACTAGTTACATAAAACACATATTCCAGATTTGACCAGAGTAACAGCAACACTCAGCAACTCTGTGAATAGGTAGTTGTGAATCATGAGAACCAAAAATGAAATAACTCTACACCTGGCAAATTTACTTTTATGTGATACAAATTTCTGAAATACCCAATTCATTTAGTTTGGGATGCCGCTAATCAACCTTTGCAGTTTTATCTAAACACTTAGCATTTTTTAATCTTTATTTACATAATATAGTATTTAAACAATAACAATCCTGATGACATATGGTTAAATACTGATGCATTACTTCATTTATTTCTTAATATACTATTGTGGAAAACCCTTTATTGTTAAAAATATATTTATGTGAATATTCTTCATTTAAGCAAGAACCACCTAGAGAAATTTAAGAGCAGTTCTTGAAATCAAGGGGGATATGACACAGGCAAGGGAGTGGTACAAAAGCAAAACGGTGTTAGAAGCAAATTCTAGGGACCATATATAATGACTGAAGGATCATCTTCTAATGACAAGCAGCAATCTAATTTCAAAGATATAAGGGGTGTGTGTTGTGGCATGGAACTGAATGGGTAGGAAATGAGAATAGAGGGACTTAAAGATGCTGATCAAGATCCTGAGATTGAATGGCTGTGCCAGAGGATGTTGGTGAGAATTTGAAAATGCAGGATTGTACATGCATCACAGGTCTCAGACTTGAGGTAGATAGTCACTGCAGCAGGTGGTGGTAAGCTGATCCGTGAAAATAGTCTTTCACTGGGGTGGCGAAGGTGCAGAGAAGTAAGGTTGCAAGGTAAGGCATAAGTGGCCGATATTGTGGAGGTAGACAAAGATGTATATATTCAGGCCTGCTATGGCTGTAAATCTGATTAAGGAATAAACCATGATAAATGCTAGCAGAGTGAAAAAGAGTTAGTTTAAGTATGATTATATAAGAATTGATTGTCTGACATGCTGAGAGAGGCGATAAATACTAAGAATACAATTGCACGTAAGTGTACTTATATAATCAAATCCACTCTATTTCACATAAGTTCTGAACTCTTATGAACTCTTCAGTTTATTTATATCCTCATAATGATTCATGTTGGAAGCAGTATACCAATTCTCATGACTCATGCTTTGGAACAGGTCCCTTCATAGCTGTATGTTTTACAAATCTACTTTTTACTTGTGAGTGAACTTTTGGTGGGAACCACATACACAGAGCTGAGAGATCATCCCAAAGCAGCTCAGGGACTGTGAGATGGCACTGGAGCAATGGTAGGAAAGGAATGAAGAAGAGCCCAAATGCTTAGCATTGATAATGACACTTACAATTCTAAATCTATTGTAATCACTTGCAGACTGAGACACTCTGAGAACCATTCCTTTGCAGGAATATAAATAAGACAAAACATTACAATCCACTGAATGTACCTATAAGTGTTGATAAATCAGAAAATACTCCAAGGTTAAGCTTAAAAAATACTTGAGGAGGAAAAGAGAAATAATAGAAAGGAGAGAATAAAGGAAACAGCTCAGAGGAATATATTAATGTAGAGCACTAAGCTGTGTAGTGTTTTGAAGCTACAGTTTTACAGTGAGATCAGGAGAAGGCAATGCACAATGAATGATACTTAAATATATGAAGCACTCCTCTACTAATCACTTCCTTCTTAATGGCTAGGTAGTTTCCTAGCCATGCTCCCTGGACTCCCTGCCCACAACTCCTGCCCAAAGCCAATGCACTTACATTTGCAGATGCTGAGGACTGGACCAGCTGACCACTCACCCTTCAGCAAGCTGACCACTCATCCTTCAACATCCAACAGTGGAAATTCAGCTGCATGCAGCACTTCCCAAGGCTCCACTCCAGAATGCCCTGATGGCCTTTCACAGCTCAATCAGTGTGAAAGGCTCTGAACTCAGAGTCACTTAAAAACCAGATAGATTTAAACAATGAGAAAATGAAATAAATAAATGTAATTAAAAACACATTAAACTACAAACAAATAATGAAATACTATAAAATAAATTAAATTAAGTACTTATCTGCATACACCTTCTTTCCCATGAGCAGAGTTTCCAGTTGTCACTTGAACACCAGCTGTTTCTGACTTAAAGCTGATGGCCCCAGATATGAAGCCCATAGATACCCTTGCTTCTTAGCATATCCCTGCCCTGCCATTAAGCTCAATAGTGCGTCCAGTGCAGGTGCAGTTTTGCTGGCACCTGACCTCCAGCTTGTCTTGGATGTTCACCTTTCACTGTGCATGCACAGGCGTCTGTGATGTGCTGAGCTGCTTATGGCTGATCATTGGAGATTCCTTTCAGAACCACCAGCTATCAACATAAGTTTGTCGAAAGAATGAAAACAGATTGATGGCTGATCGTTTTCAGCTATTAAAATACAAAACATTGTATATTTGTGCCGCAAAATTTAAGTGTTAAATTTACTTTTGCTTCAGCGTTGTGCCAATTGAACTAATATTGCAGTTAGCGTTACATTACATTGCATTTTCTGCTGTAGATTTAAAAACTGATTGTTTCAAAAGTTATGCTGTCTCCTGTTCTGTGATGCTCCTAAAACATACAGTGAGAGATTACCAGGTGAACACAGGAAATAATTCAAAGATGTTCTTAGATTCAGAATGGCATTAAGAGAGAGAGAGGGAAAGAGGTGGAGCAGAGTTGGGATAGTTTCTGCAGATTAGAAGTTAACAGATGTAACCCTATTGTTCAAGAGGAAAAGAATAGGGATAATAAGCCATCTGACCTGACATTAGCAGCACAAAAAATGCTGAGATCTATAATTAGGGATATGGTAACATGACCGTTAGTAAATCATAGTAAGATTAGGCAAAATCAATACCTGTTCACGAAAGGGAAATTATATTTCATAAGGGGTTGCAAACATTTGGAATTCTGTACCCTTGAGGATTCTTTAAGTATATTCAAGACATATACTGATAGAATATTGGATTTTAGGAAATGAAGGTATATGTACAGGGATTGAATATGAAGATAAATTTGCCAGCATGAGGAGGAGTCCATTCACGTTTGCTTAGCATTATGAGGGCAAGCAAATAGGAAAGTCCATAATCCTAGTATATGCTCTTTTTAACTGGATGACTGTTGGACAACACATCTCTCTGCACATCCTCCCTACACTTTTTCTACCTTTGGATATGAGTATCAGGCAGGAAAGTGGAATGGAGTTTGAATATCAGCCATGATTTTATTCAATTGCAGAACCGACTTCATAAGTCATACAGTCTAGTTCTAATGTTCATGTCAACTAATATTGTTGGGAGCTCTCCTCGAGTCAAAAATTTCAATGAAGATTATAATTTACTTGTTTACTCTCAAAACTATTGTTAAACAGGAGAAAAGTTAACTTCAATCATTAATGAAGGGATCTAGAACAGATAATTTGGCAGAGGTGATTACAGGCGTAAAGCAGGAATAGGGCAATGAAAGGCATTCAGGAAAGAACCCAGTACTTACTGGATTCATTCTTTTAAAGCATAAGACTAGAGCATTTACAGCCAGTTCAGCTTTCATGACAAAGAAATTTAAAGTAAGAATAAAACCTACCTAACCTTCTAAAAGGAGCAAGTTCGCTCAGTTACCACTAAGATGGTGCAAAGTACAGGAAGGAACTGAAAACGTGAAATGCGGAAGACAAAAGGAGTTTGTAAGAAGAAATTAGCAGTCAACATTAAACAGAGGTCTCAGGTTTGAAATCATTGGCAACAAATTTAGAGAGGTGTTGCAAATTGTTATCAATCAGATCCATCTTAAAAAGCAATGAAAGTTGGTACAAAAAATAATTTAAAAAGAGAGCTAAGGGCGAGGAGCATTCAAGGTTGTGGACAAAAAAATATAGGATATGGAAGTCATGATCTACAATAAATTAATAGATTAACAACAGTACCTGTGTATTTCCAAACTTGTCCAATGTTACACTAGAACTTATGAAATATGAAATTAGAAAGATCAACAATCGGGTTTCTATTATTGCCACTTAACAGTTTAAACTTTGAGTACAAAATATCTTAGTTTTGAACTTATTTTCCTCCAGGTGTGTGCTCTGTTTTCATCAGGAATGGCTCTTGATCAAAAATCGAGCTTTCCACTTTAGAGAGGGTGCAGAGGAGATTTATCAGGATGTTGCCTGGATTGGAGAGCATGTCTTATGAGGAGAGCTTAAGTGATCTAGGGCTTTTCTCTTTGGAGAGGAGGATGATGAGAGGTGACTTGATAGAGCTGTACAAGATGGTAAGAGGCATAGATTGAGCGGACAATCAGAGACTTTTTCCCAGGGCGACAATGGCTAACACAAGGGGACATAATTTTAAGGTGATTGGAGGAAGGTATAAGGGGGATGTCA